>JBBBDQ010002355.1:0-75000 GCA_037127315.1 Ascarosepion bandense
CAGGGACATCGAGGTGGTACAGAAGGCGCTTGAACGGTACGAACAGGTGACAGGGGCCAAGATTAACCGCAACAAGTCGTCCGGCTTGCGGTTAGGCGCCTGGAAGGGTCTGACCCTCCCGGGGCCCTTCGACTGGACGGACGGCCCGGTCTGCATTCTTGGAGTGTGGTTCGGGCCCGACCTACAGTTGGAGAAAAATTGGTCTGAAGTACTGGCAAAGGTAGGCGCGTCGGCCAAGATTTGGCGCCGAAGGAATTTGTCCTTAAAGGGTATGGCTGAGGCGTGTGCTACATACGTCTTTCCCATTATCCTTTACCAGTTGTCAGTACTTCCACTTTGTAAACGGCATAAGAAGGCGATCGAGCGTTTGCTATTCTCCATTTTGTGGAGAGGACGCAAACACTATGTCGACAAACGTGTCTGTTACCAACGTCCGTGTCATGGGGGCCTGGGAATGCCATACCTGATGGGCCATAAGGTTGCGTCAAGGTTGGTTTTTCTCAGGCGAGCGATTTCCGAAGACTCATTGCTTAGGGGGATAGTGAGGGACATGTTCCCTAGACTTACTATCACTCCCCCCATCTTGAGGCGGTGCCGTAAGCCTCGAGAGCGATCGAGTTTTCTCCTCGAATGTTTGGCGGCCCATTCCACGGTCCAGTGACCTTTCACGGCCTAGGAGAGTCTTCTATCGTGGGTTAGTGGAGGGCGTCGCAAAGGATTCACTACGTGATGTGCTGCGCTTGTCGGAGGACGAGTTTCGCTCGTTCTGGTCTTGGGCGCCAGGGAGTGATTATCTCAACAACTCTGAGTTTTCGCTCACCTGGCGATTAGCTCGGAATCGCTTGCCTCTCAATGACATGGCCTTCATATGGGGCCTGGCGGATTTGCCAGATTGTGAACGCTGCAACCTTGGCTTGGAAGAAACGGCTTCGCACGCCTTCTACCATTGTTCGCGGGTTCGCCCTCTATGGGACCGGGTCGGCGAGTTGACTGCTCGTATCGAGCCGCGAGAGCTTGTGCTCATTGATCGTGCATTCGCCTGTGATAATGTGTCGCCCCCGTTCTCTGGGATGAAGCGTATGGTGTTTCTGTCGCTGCTAGCCACGGCTCGAATGGTGATTTGGACGACGCGAATGGAGGAAGTCTTGCGAGGTCAGCGTCTTTCACATCAGGATCTGATCTGTTATTTTGAGCATCAGCTCAAAATAAAGATTAGAACTGATTGGAAACGTTTGACTTCGACAGACTTTAGCAAAAGGTGGGTAAATGTGGCGAGCCTGGTTCGCTTGAACGGGGCTAATCTTGATTTTCTCTTTTAGATCTGCTGGTTACATCGGGGTGGATTCCTCTGGAACCCTCCCCTGGTTAAGCTAGTTCTCTCTTGTGTACCTAGTTAAAGTGAATGAATGTGTTCCTAGCCTGTGCCCGGCTTTCTCTTTTGTTATGATCCATGTCGAGATTCCCAACCTTCCCAGTTTGTTTTGGTCTTCTTTTATCTCGGCTGGTTCAGCCTTTTATTGTCCCATTCCGCTAATTTTTTACCCCCCTCTCCACTCCCTTAGCGAGTGTGCTTCTTGATTTCGCCGTTTGGCGAAATACAGCGGCCACTCTGTTTTCTGGGATGGCCGGTTCTTACTAACATTGATTATTATTTTAGTTCAAAAAATTTGTTGTATTTTTAGTTGATTTTTGGGTTCATTCCCCTCCCATCATTTCATTTTTTCATTAAATATTTTATATTATATTGTACATATTATTGTATATATTATATTGTACATAAATACATTTTATTGGCATGGGTTATTCTCCCACTTTTTAGGTGTCCCTTGTTAGTTTGTGGCATTGTGGTGTATGAAGGATTGGGAGTAGATGGATGGGTTCTTTTGGTGATTGTGCAAATTGTAACGAGTGAATGGGTCGTGATAGTGTTTAGCTAGGTATAGGATAGTTAAGTGAGAACCAACCTCTCCCCCTCCCCTTTTAGGCCTTGTGCCATAATTTTGTATTTTATACAAAATAAATTCAGCCCTGACGAGCTGTTGTGTGAAACCGCGGAAGGTTTTGGCGATCTTGTGATTTTTTTACGTATATATATATATATATATATATATATATATATAGAGAGAGAGAGAGGGAGACGAATAAACCATAGATAGATAGATAGATAGATCTTATTTTAATACATCGGAGAAAAAGTGTTAATAATTCAATAAAGAAAAAAAGCTAAAATATGAATCGAATATTATCTGTACATTTCAAATAATAAAACACAAAAATGCACAACACTTGCTTATTTTCCTGAAAGTTATGTGTGAATGAAATATGTACTAACTCTTCTATTGAATCATCTACACAAACGATGACATCGCCATTTTCTTTTACGCATTCCACGCTACTGCAAATCGTATAGAAACTTAAATGTGGCATCAGATCAAATCTTAAACGAGTAATTATTGTTTATGGTTGACAAGTTGTTAAAAACAGATATGAAAGACTGAGGCAAAAAAAAAAAATAGTTATTAATTCGGCGATTCTTAAAGTCTATTGAACAAGGCGGACTGGCTTTTGTCTGTGGCGCTAGACTGTTTGTATAAATTTTATAATAATATTTTTATAGTTTATTTTATTGGGTCGTTTTAAGTGCCAATGAACAACAATTTAGCTGAGCCATGATTAAAGACATGTTAGATCTGCTGGTATTTTTCCTTTTATGGTGTTTCTTGTTTTGATTCTTTTTCGATGACGTAATGCTATTTCATCGATGGGCGTTGTGGTGTAATGGATATCGTCTTCGAATGAGAAATAGGAGAGCCGAGTTCGAATTCCAGTCAAACTCGTTACATTCACTTACGCGCAAATACCCTTGGGAAATGAAATAATCCGTCTCTTGTCTCCACCTATGAGGTAAATAAGACAGATTGGGTTCTATAGTTTTGGATGGCAACCAGTCTAGCGCAGAAATTAATACCAGTCTACTGCGGAAAAATCTTCTGTCCATTTAGTCATGTCTCTTTCGAGACATAATTGCCAAAGCGTGTATGATGTATGGCACTTAACTATCCCTTGAGAAATGTATTAAACTTTCTCTTCTTCTAGCTATGGGTTAAATAGCAGGACAGATTGGGTTCTATAGCCTTGGTTGGCAACCGCTCTGCCGGAGAAAGTAATGGTAACCTATTGCATGAAAATCATTTTCCTAATCAGTCATGTCTCAAAAAAGACATTGTCACCTAAACTTGTATTATGTAAGGCAAATAACTGACTGAATGCTCTACGTAGGGTATATTTCAATGAGATTCTCAAATGTGGGTGTTTAGGTTTTTTTCCATCTTCCGTGTAACAATGATGAGTCTTTCCACAGAATTTGTTCGGCTCATAAAATAAGGCGATTCTGAGATAATTAGGAGTTCTTATTGGCGGCCACAATCTTAAAAACGCTGATAAAATAGCAGACATAAAAGAAAACTACAAGAACTCCTACAGCAGAGAGTAAAGAAAAGCCCGAAGAAAGGACTAAGCATCAATTGCAATAAGAGATAAACTATTTTAGCAAAAGCAACAACGCAAATACAACAATCTAAATATCAAGAAAGTGTTTTAACAAAGTGCATCATCGAAATCTGAAAACTCATTGGTTATAGCAAAATGAAGCCTTAGAAAAGCTAAGCAAAGTTTTTTCTTAATCGTTTCACCCCAAACAAGGCGCTACCGCCACTGAAGCGCAGACGGCTACATAAAAGTAAAAGTTTAGATAAGAGGAGAACAAAGAGAAAGACGAACCAGTTACAGGGGGTGTCAGAGGAAGGGCAAGAGAAGAATAGGAACACAGAAGTGAAGACAGTTGCGAAAGTAGGGAGAAAGGAAAAGAACAATATACACGGGGTGATATAGAAAGGGCTGGAGTCAGTTTAGACAGAATAAGAGTGAAGAGAAAGACGGACCAGTTACAGAGGGTGTCAGAGAAAGGGCAAGAGAAGGGTGAGAACACAGGTGTGAAGGTAGAGAGAAAGGAAAAGAACAAGATATATGGGGTGATGTAAAAAGAACTGGAGTCAAGTGGATAAGAGATGGGTATTGACATTGCATTTAAATTCCTGGAGGTTGTAGCCATCAGGAAAGCAAGAATATGGAAGGGAGTTCCACAGGCAGGAAGTGCGAGAAAAGAAGCTGACGGAGTAGAATTGTCGGCTGCATTTGGTTGATCTAACTGTAAATTGGTGAATAGTAATGAATGCTGAATATTCTCCTCAAAGATAAAGAAAAATCTTGAGGCAACAGAAATTAGATTCTGCAGAAGGATACTGGGAATATCATCGCCGGGATATGTGAGTGAGTAACGACGTATTTTTAGAGGAAATAAAAGCAAAAAAGACGCTTATAATTAACATCAAGAAGAGAAGGTGAAATAGGGCACATAACTCACTCTCTCTCTCTCTCTCTCTCTGTTTTTCTTATTACAATTATTATCCATTCAGCCCCCTCAAACAAGTAACTTTTTACCTCGTTATCTTTTTCCTCTTGATCTCTGTTACATTCGACACTATTTTTGTGGCTTTATCACTTCTGTATCACTTGTCTTACTTTTCCCTCTGATCCATGTTGACCTCCTTTACAGAAATAAACTTTCCATTAATCTTTCTGCATTTTCGACTTTCTTTACGAGCTCTTTTGTTAATTTTCCTGTATCGCCCCCATAAGTCATAGCTGGCATTATACATCCATTACACACATTTATACGTTTTAAGAATAAAAGCACAAATAAAATTAAGATGGAAAAGGAGTAAAGCGAGAGGATATGATTTCGCCGCAGTTATTTACGGCAAGACGTGTAAATATCTTCCGGAAAAATGAACTGAGATGGAACGACTCTTAAAAATAGAATATTTAACCCATCTACAATTTGCTGGCGGTCAGTCAGTGAGTTAATTACTATACATCATGCATGCTTGGACGATTCAAGACCTGATTAACTGGGTAGAAGATTTCGAGATATAGCTGACTAGGCAGAAGATTTTCCCGCAATAGATGGCCATTACATTCTACGGTAGACTGGTTGTTAACAAAGGCTTTAGAACCCAATCAGTCCTGCTATTAATCATGATAACAACTGTCAGTCAGTTAATTGCCATACTGAATGCTTGGGAGATCAGATCTCTTTCGATCCATCACTGAATAGGCAGAAGATTTTCCCGCAATAGATGGCCATTTCTTGCTACGGTAGACTAGTTGCCAACCAAGGCTATAGAACTGTTATGTCGTGAGTAAGAATAAATAACTCAACAACAGGAATAGGTTAATCGTTGTATTCCGTGAAAAAAGTATTTACAAAAGTTATTAGTATCCAATACAAGAATAGAGGTTAATCGTCTCAACCGTCGTAAGACGTAGTATGAGCAATGGGTACTTCCGGGTCGTCACCGGAAGTCTATGACTGACTTGTCGATCAGCTTCTCAGCACACTCTCCTACGTAGATGCCACCATTACTTTACATAGTAATGGAATAGTCCATTATAGCCGAATAGGCGCGGGCGTCCCAACAAGAACCTAATCATTTCTGCAATTAATCATGATAACAACTATCAGCTAGTTAATTGCCATACAGGATACACTCTTTGCCGATCATATCTCTTTCGATCGATGACTGACTAGGCAGAAGATTTTCTCGCAATAGGTTGCTATTACTTTCTACGGTAGACTAGCTGCCAACCAAGGCTATAGGCTCGAATCTGGCCTGCTATTCAATCCTTTTATCCAGATTATTCATTTACGTGTCGTGCGTGAGACACGCTTGGAAGAGCATGTCCCATTCGCTCCATGACTGACTAGGCAGAAGATTTTTTCCCGCAATAGGTTGACTGGTTACTAACCAAGGCTATAGAGCTTAATCTGTCCTGTTATTCATAGCTGGAGGGAGAAGAGATGGGTTAATAACTTCTCCAAGTGTATTTGGGCATAAGAGAATGAAACAAATTTCTTCTCTTTCGAAACCGATATCCATCTCACCACAACGCTGGTGGATAAAACAGAAAACAGCACAATGATTTCGAATAAACGCTAAAGTGTCTAAAGAAAAAGTGAGAAGAAAGGACTGACAATCAATTGTAAGAAGACAGCATTTATGTTTTGGATGTGCCATTTTATTTTTTTTTTTAATCATCTCACCCCAAGCAAGGCATTCCACTGCCACTATTGCGCATGGGGCTACATAGGGGAAGGTGAAGAGAAGGAGTAGTTAGACATAGGGAATGTCAGGAGGAAGGTGACAGATGAGTAAGGATACCGAGGATGAGGGTTGGGCAGATGGGAAGAGTGTTTGATAAAATGGAAGCAGGTTAGTGTGTTAAGAGGTGTCTATTGACCTTACATTTAAACTCCTGGAGATTGTAGCCGTCGGGGAAGCAATCGTGTGGAAGGGAATTCCACAGTCGGGAAGTGCGAGGAAAAAAACTGTTGGAGTAGAAGTTGCGGTTGCATTTTATCGGTTTCACTGTAAAAGGGTGGGATCTAGTTGCTAATCTAGTGCCATGCGATGCAGTGGATATCGACTCGGAACGACAGATCGTGGTACCGATTTCGAATTCCAGTTGAATTCCTATCATTTACTTACGCACAAATACCCTTGGGAAAGGTTTTAATCCGATTTCTTGTTCCGAGCCGATATCCACTGCACCACAACGCGCATCCTACACCATAACGCACATCTTTTATATTGAGCCCATCCGAATAGCATACCATAAAACAATATTTTATTATACGTATAACGATCAAATATGACAGGATAATAGAATAAGCAAGAAATAGGAAACATATATCAGTTTAACATGTTTGACTGCCATTGAAGCTTCGTCAGAGATTAAGAGAATAGAGATAAAAAAAAAACAGAAACTCTAATATTTTCGCTCTTATTTGGGTCACTTCTCATTAGTGTATTCGTGCTAGACAGACGCACATACACAATTACGAATGCACACTATCATCTGATGCCTGCTAAGACATACTAGAATCTTCGAAAAATTACATCGTTTGCTGGTAGCATGAGGCGCTGAATTGCCTCTAACAGGTTTAGTTCACGGGTCTACTGGCAGTTCCGTTATAACATGCTAAATGTGAGTAAGTCTTCTCTTCCTCTGGAAAATGAAGCTTATATACACGCCAACCGCCCCAAAAAATTGAAACTGCGACAAAAAAAAAAAAAATTGCTGGGGAGAATACGGGTAAAAATTCAACAATTTTGTGATTTTTACCACCAGGGCGTTACTCGGTTAGTGGCACATTGACAATAAGTTCTCGAAAGGGGATATTTGAGGAATAACGGTATGTCAAATTTGCTGTATACATTTTTTTTTCCTTTTTTTTTTTGTCACCTTGTACATCAAACACTATTTTATTAGCTCCAGCACTCAATGGGATATATATATATATATATATATATATATATTTTAATTGTTTAATTATTTAGTTTCAGGTCATAATATTTAAGAATTAGACCAGTGCACATTTGTATTAAAAAGTGTTCAATACAATTATATTGTAGAACTTTTGAATATTTTCCATTTGTAAACGAGTTATTACGCGACCTAGAAGACACCACTCATGATAGAAGCCTATGTCGCGTAATAACTCGTTTACAAATGGAATAGTTATATATGTATATATATATATATATATATATAGAGAGAGAGAGAGAGAGAGAGAGAGAGAGAGAGAGAGGGTCATCCGGAGACAGACCTGTTTCGCTGTATCACAGCTCATCTGTACGGTTAGACATCCGATTGCTTTTTACCCAGGATTGAAACCCGACCGAACTGGCGTCATTCAGCGATTCTACCTCTGAGCTATGGGCGCTCGGTAGAAAGAGACAGACTTTTTAGCGTGTATATTATCATTATACACGCCCAATAGCTGAGAGTGTTCTAATTCATTGCTGATCGATGCGTAGATGCTATGGTATTTACTGTTTTTCAAAGTTTACCATTCTTCCAGAGAATTTTGTTACAATATATATATATATATATATATATATATATATATATATATATATATATATCATAATTTCAATCATAGTTCATGAGAATGTGTTGGATTGTTGATTACTTGGCCATAAGCTGGTATTTGATCAATATCAGAAACAGCTGCGTCAACTGGATGAAGGTGTATGATGCTAATGATCTCATGATATTTTGGGTTACTTTTTACCTAACCATTGTTGATTGTTCACGAAAACCAAGTGAAAGAATGAAAATGAAGCAAAAGTAAAATTAACTTTATTTTCCTCGTGAAATTATGGTAAGCCATTCAAAAAGCCAATCTGGCCGCATGTAGGCCATATGTGGCCGTAAGCCGCGCGACGCCGTTTTCCCATGACTGTTGGCCAGTTTGTTTGTTTTAACCATTTTATCCTAAGCACCGTGATAATATCACTTGAATACTTCCGCAAAAATTAGTAGCCCATGTATCTAAAGGCTTACGGCCATATCACGTTGAATACACCGGTTCTCGCTCGATCACCGAAGTTAAGCAACGTTGAGCCTGGTCAGTACTTAGATTGGTGACCGCTTGGGAATACCAGGTGCTGTAAGCGTTTAGTTGACGGATGTGCGTTGTGGTCCAGTGGATATCGGCTCGGAAAGAGAAATCGGTGAGCCGAGTTCGAATTCCAGTTGAATACCCTGCATTCACTTAAGCACTGGTACTATTGGGAAAGGTATTAATCCGTCCCTTCCCTCCAGTTATGGGTTAAATAACAAGGGTAGGACTTGGGGACCCTGCCCTTAAAAACAAATCCCAATGAATCTTGGTACTCGAAAAGAAAAAAGTATTACTAAACAGAAAACTTATATAAAAACAACAATAAATTGTTGAAAGAAAAAGGTATTCCAGCAATAAATAAATAAAATTTAATTAGCAATACATGACCCGCCGAGGTTGATATGCCATAAAACAAAAACAACCAACATATATAGAAGGAAAATAATTTTAACTTTAATAAGGTTTAAACTTTTGCGCAACCATAAACAATTGGATTGGAAGTAAGGGCGTATTCGTATTAGAAAGAGCGATAACCGTTAGTGATCTGAAGAAACTTAAATTCCCAAAGGTACTTTAAGAAGATTTCATGAATGTCTGACGGGTTGACGCTAACCGCGCTCTTAATGATGTCAAATGTTTCCTGAATGGAAATGAATTTTTGACCATTACTATTACTGTCATTGTTTATGAAAGAATAACGGAATAACAATTAACAGTGGTCAAGAATTAATGAAAATATTTTTTATTAATGAAAATACTATTTCTAAAATTCCTTTCAGAATTTTAGAAATAGTATTTTAACAACTCACCAAATATTTTCACAGACAGCTTGCAAATTATCAAGATTTTTACTCGGCTAGATTAGATTTTTACTTATTCTGGTGAAGGGTGACTATCATGACTAAATATGGCTTCAATCGAATGAATCCTCTGGGCTGCGAGAAAAGAAGCTGATGGAGTAGAATCTGCGTTTACATTTTATTGGTTTCACAGTAAAAGGGTGGAACCTAGTTGCTAATCTTGTGGCTCGAGTACATTCATATATAGAGGGTACAAGTGAGCTAAGTTCATCTTAGTAGAAGCCGTGGAAGTATTTGTAGAAGAGACACCGGGAAGCTATATTGCGCTGGTGAGAAAGTGACTGTATCCGTGAGCTGCCAATTGGCAAACCTATTTAACCCTTTCGAGAATAATTAAATCAATCAATATTAAATATAAATTAAGACGGAATATTAATAGTACAGAGTTGAAGTAGTCTTTACCGAAGAACCAATTCCAAACAGAAAGGAATGGGTAAACATCTACTCCTGTTCAAAAGACCGCGAAGAAGAGTAAATCGGACGATATGCGAAAGTAGTTACTCCAACAGATAAAAATAGTAAATAAAACTTCAAAGGAATTTTAAAAGTATACATTTGAAGTAGACTTTAGAAGGAAGCGAACGCCAAATCCTAAAAAGGAAAAATGGATAAACCTCTACTCCTGTTTCAAAAGGCCCAGATAGAGTGTAACCCGGAGGATAGGCGAAGCTATCTGCTTCTATTGAGAAAAAATTAAATAAGTCCTAAACAAACCATCAGACGAGCCGTTAGAAGTATAGAGTTGAAGTAGAATTAAGAAGGAAGCAGAAACTCAATCCTATACAGGAAAAAAGGCATAAATCTCTACTCTTACATGAACGACCAGGGAAGAGCATGAACAGGAATATAGGGGAAAAACTGTCGACTCCTATTTAAAAATAATGATAGTAAATAAAACTTCAGAGGAGTCGTTAAAAATATATAGTTAAGGTAGACTTTAGAAAGAAACGGAAGCCAAATCCTAGACAGGAAACATTGGATACATCTCTACCCCTGTTCAATTGACTGGAGAGGCGCATGAACCGAGTGATAGGGCAGCCTTTCAACTGGTTTTAAGAAAAAGGCGGAGAAGTTAGAAATATAGAGTTAGAGTAAACTTTAAAAGGAAGCAGAAACCTAATCCTGAACCGGAAAGAAATGGTAAACTTCTACTATTGTCCAAAAGATCAGGCTGGAGTGTAAACTAAATGATTTGCGAACCTGTCTGCTCCAATTAAATTTCTAAGAAATGTCTAAACTGTAGATAACCGGTTTCTCATGTCAATGATTAAAAATGGCTTCAAATGAATCAATTCTTTATCTGATTGGCGCTACACAATTACAGTCAACGATCTTTACTAAATAACAAAAAACACATCAGTTGAACACTTCCAACAACATCAATGAAGACAATTGGTCGCACATGTAACTAGAAGTGAAAATAATCATTTAATCAAATTGATAACTTTCTACACCAGGGGTTCCCAAACTTTTTAGTATCGCGACCCACTATTCATGGTCACAGCTTATGGCGACCTAATCAAATTTACTGGTCATAAACATATGAAAGAGTATAGAGAATATTATCATATAATAATTCTGCTTGTTCCTTCTTTAGTGAGTTACTTAGTTCCTCCGTCCGTTACACCACTGAAGAAAGATTACTCTCTCCACAAGCTTTTCTTTCCTCTCTATCTTTTTATAAACGCTACTCTCCTCAGCCTTTCTCTCATCTTTGCCAAACTGAAGGGTAGTAAAGAGTGAGAGGGAATGTTTTAGTCGCGTTTGACACGTGTGATTTGATTTCTGTGACGTAATTCAGCAACCATCTTAGATCTTAGTTGTTTTACGGAGCAAATGTAAACAATCGGCTCCATTGGCCAAAAAGTGCTAAAGGAAAAATTGCTGAACTGAAATGTATGTGTCGACCTGGCTTCCCTGTAGATATGTATCCCTAGAAAGTTTGAATAGCGTAGCTTAAATAATGTAGGCGTGCACACACAGACTCACAGATTGCCTTTATATATATAGATTACTTAATTATAATGTTTCAGTATATTAAATAATACAAAAATATAAGTAGTTTAATACATATTTATTCACTTAAAGATTCCAACTGCAAATAATTACTTTCAAAATTGTTTTTTAAGAAGTGCGCTTGAAACTTTTATACATTTTGCTGCAATTTTAAACAGAAATGTATCTCTTTTTATTATACACACACAGTAACGTTACCGATTTATAAACACATATATTCATACATTTAACCATCCACGATAGCATACATACATATAAAAAGATAAGCCTTCCTATTCATACACATATACACTTTCATTTAAAATAAATGTCTATTTCTTTATTATACGTGACGTATTTGATCAATGGAATCAAGCTCTAATTAAAACTAATATACAGTCTCTTTAATGTTTAAAATATTTTTTTTAAATTAATTTTTGTCTTGTAATCAGATCTCTGTAAAAACTTAATAAAGTGGAACATGTTAGATTAGACACTTTTCCTACTATGTTCTTTACTTATTCTGTCACCACTCATACGCACATACACATAGTCACTTGAAATACTTGAATACTTGACCATATAGTCGCTTGAAATACTTGAATACTTGACCATATAGTCACTTGAAATACTTGAATACTTGACCATATAGTCACTTGAAATACTTGAATACTTGACCATATAGTCACTTGAAATACTTGAATACTTGACCATATAGTCACTTGAAATACTTGAATACTTGACCATATAGTCACTTGAAATACTTGAATACTTGACCATATAGTCGCTTGAAATACTTGAATACTTGACCATATAGTCACTTGAAATACTTGAATACTTGACCATATAGTCACTTGAAATACTTGAATACTTGACCATATAGTCACTTGAAATACTTGAATACTTGACCATATAGTCACTTGAAATACTTGAATACTTGACCATATAGTCACTTGAAATACTTGAATACTTGACCATATAGACTGGAGTTGCACAGTTAAGGAATAGCAAATTTTTGGAAAAAACGGAATCAAAAAGATACTTGTGCCTAGCATAAGAAAGCGATTGTTTAAATTTCTAGGGTACATAATGAGGAAAGAGAACTTGGCAAATTTAATACTAACAGGACAGATTGATGGACAGATAAAAAGCAACGGTTAATTTACATAAAGAGCTCGTGTAAACGATTGGCAGAAAGGCTTTTGAAGATACAGCAAAAAGAGCTATGTTTAAAAAGAGCTACAAAGGTCAGGAACTCTATTTACATTATTCGAACTGTTGTCCTTATCTTCATTGCCATTTCCATTACGTTTCGGCCGTTGTACGCTCCAGCCTTCTTCTAAGTTCCAAGTTCTAAGAATTTCGAACCGAACCCTATATTATGATCACTGAGGTGTATAGTTCTTATTCCTTGTGCGAAGCTTCTTTTGAAAGTCATGAGCTATCTGCCTCTACCCGGACTCTGTAAGCTACTTGTCGTAGCCTGGTATTGAACTCACAACTCTTTATGTCAAGTCAGTGGAACTAACCAACGTCTATATCCACTGGGCCATGTGTCTTTCAAGAATTTCTGGGAGTTATAAACCTAATGTTCAGTAATTATTTTTTTACCAGAGTTCATATTGCTATTTTTCATGTTAATGGTTTTCTCTAGTATTTTTTGATGCTAATGGTTTTCTTTAGTATTTTTTACCAGCGCTCATATTGAAATGTTGATGCAAATGGTTTTCTCTGATACTCAGTTTTACTGATCCCCATATTGTATTCATCTCTATGCTTGTTTGGCTTAGGAGATTTTTGTAGCCTAGGATATGCTCTGATTCCTTAAGTTTACATAATTTCCGGTAATGTTCTGTATCTATCGTTTCAAATTCATCCCATGGGGATGATAATCCCCTTTCCTAGAACCTGAAGAAGGCCGGAGCGTACAACAACCGAAAGGTCGTATAAATGGCAACAAGAATGGGGACAATAGTCCGAAAAATGTAAATAGTGTAAACACTATTTCATCTCAGAAATATAGACAAATTCTAAGTGACTGAAAATTTTGGAGAGACATAATCGCCAACAATCTGAAGAGTCATGAAGCAAAGAATACGAACAAATTTGTGTAAATGGTTGGCAGCAGAGGCATTGGGAAATAAATTTAAAAAAAAACAGCAAACTGTACGGGGGGATGCTACAAAGGATAGAAAATTGTGGGTAAATTTTTTATTTGTTTCCCGAAGGCCTTTACCCCGTCAAATCTTTCCTAAACTTCCTTAATTACGTGCAAATGTATATGCTGAACTCAAATCGATAATTGTTTATTGAAGAAACCTACCTTTTTTCCTGTTGTCGACCAGAAAAAAATCGAACTATATCTCACCCTTTACCACTGTTCTCATATCTGATTCACCGCTGAATGACTTGAGGCGTAGGATACTCATTTCGGCCTTTTTACTTCCTTTCAGCAAATACTCCGCGATTTGTTTGGGTTCGGAAATCAATTTCCGCGTAGTAATTTCGAAAAGAAAGTAAATTGGTCGAAAAATCGGCAAACTACGCGTAAAGTCATTCTGCAGTGAATAACATTTTTTGAAGCGTGGTTACGGGGTGAGATATACAGCGAAAAGAAGTTCGATATTTTTCTGGTTGTAAATACTAAGATCCGAAGTGGAAGCTGCAATGGCCAAAATGAACAGAAACAAAGCAGCTGGTCCAGACGGCATAGTGATAGAGCTGCTGATAGCCTTAGAAGAATATGGCATAGAAAAAATTACCGAAATAATAAACGAAATTTATAGCAGTGGAATAATACCAGACAACCTATGCAAGTCGATATTTATAGCACTGCTGAAGAAACCTAGTGCAAACGAATGTGAACTACACAGAACTATCAGCTTAATGAGCCACATGACAAAACTGATTTTCAGAATCCTGATGAATAGAACGAGAAGTAGAATCAGGCTAGAGATAGGGCAGGAACAGTGCGGGTTCGTCAAACACAGGAACAAGGACGCTATATTCATGATTAGGATGCTCTCCGAAAGGGCAATACAAATGAAGAAAGACTTGTACCTATGTTTCATTGACTATGCGAAGGCATTCGACAAGATACGACACAAAGAATTGATAGAGATACTCGGCAACCTCGACATTTTCGGCAAAGACATAAGAGTAATCAAGAATCTCTACTGGCAGCAAACGGCCTGCGTACGGACAGGTAACGATCTCAGTAGATTTACAAAGATAGAAAGAGGCGTAAGACAAGGATGTGTCTTTTCACCGGATTTGTTCAACCTGTACAGCGAGAATATTTTGAGGACCCTAGATGACACGCCAGGATTTGTTATTGGAGGTCACAACTTGAACAACATAAGGTATGCAAATGATACAGTGCTGACTGCAGACACTGAAAAAAAATTACAAGACCTCCTACAGAAGGTAGTGGCGGAGAGTGACAAAAAGGGATTACAAATAAACTTTAAGAAAACTGAATGCATGGTCATCAGCAAAAGGTGCAACCCAAAATGCCAAATACAGGTGGGGGATACTACAATCAAGCAAGTACAAAAATTTAAATACCTAGGAAGTGTTCTAACAGAAGATGAAAAGTGCGGAGATACAGCAAAAAAAAAAGGCGAATTGGCATGGCAAAGGACGCGTCCCAGAAGCTGAGTAAAGTACTAACACACAGGAAAATCTGACTAGAAACAAAGAAAAGAGTGCTGGATTGCTATGTGATGTTAATTCTTCAATACGGCAGTGAATACTGGACGATATCATCGAAATTGCGGACAAAACTGGAAGCAGCGTAAATATGGTTCTACAGAAGGATGCTGCGGATATCGTGGACTGAGCATACAAGCAACGATGAGGTGTTGGAAAGAATGGCAACCAAAAGGAAATTAATACTGAGCACCAGGAAGAGACAACTGAAGTTCCTGGGAGACGCAATGAGGAAGAAGAGCCTGGAGAACCTGATACTGACTGGCCAGTTAGAAGGAAAGAGAGACAGATGAAGGCAGCGGATGACATACTTGCAGGGCCTGATCAGATGGATGGCGGAACGGGGGTTGATAGAAGTAACAGGAACAAACATACTAAGAGCCACAAGGGATAGGGAAACGTGGAGAACCATGATCGCCTACGTCCTGAAGGGACAGGGCACATAGAAGAAGGAGAAGAAAGTTGAAAAAGGGTAGGTTTCGTCAATAAACAGTCATCGATTTGAGTTCAGCATTTACATTTGAGCGGAAATAAGGATGTTTTGGAAGGATTTGAAGGGGGTAAAAGCCTTCGGGGAACAAATCAAAAATTAACCAAATTGTGGAGAGACATGTTTGCAAAAATTTTGAAGAGACACGGCACATAGAAGATGAATTATATCTGCCCACGAGCAAGAAATATTTTAACATACACGCCCAATCTTTTAAATCATGTAATAAATGATCTCATATATATATATATATATATATATATATATATATAATTTTCAGGGTGATTGAAAAATAACCTTTTATGTATGATGAACTCTTCCGTCTTGTACAAATTATAGTTAGACATGCCTAAAATAAGGAGGTACTTTTCAATCACCTAGTATATATATATATATATATATATATATATATATATATGTATGTATCTGTACGTGTGTGTGTCTATGTGTGTTGAGTTTATGATAAATGTTTGTACCTAACAACACATTAGGATCCTTACTTACCCATAATCCGTATGAAACAGCTATTCACTGGCCGTGTGATTTATTCAAATCTTACATGTTTACATATCAAAAGAAAAGTCCCTTTGCCAACAGATGAAAAGAGTATCACATTTACTAAATAGGAAAAAAATGCCTTATTTTCGTTAATTGTCGACTTTTACGACACTACATAAAGTTTTGGTGGTACCTGTTGGCATAATACATCTTTTAAATCAATAACGAAACCTGTTTGTTGTCTTTCCGACCTTACTCAATACCCGACTAACAAAAAAAAGTTCGAAAAATAATTTTCCCCGTACACCTCTCTTCCTCCAACTCACATAAACTGGGAAATGACTGAGTCATATGCTGAGAAACTTCTTTCCAATTTAAACATGCTGGGAATTGACAACTTCTGCAGTTAGCAAGGTTATTTGCTATCGTCCTGCTTAAACGGTTACATTGGAACAAAGTTTTCAGAAAACTAAGATGAAGATAATTAATAATTAATAGAAAAATCACAAAAAAAATGTTTACTGTTACTAGAAGCCGGTGTACAGAAGTAATAAAACCAATGTTACGACCATGCAATAGAGACGTTAAGTCTTTTTTCCATCTTTTCTCAAAATATTTCATTAATCCCTTTTTTTATCCACTGAACCATGTGTCTGTAGATAAAAGTGTTGCTTGTGTAATCGAAAAGTGACTTGATCCATAGTTGTGTGGTCAATAGGAAATTAAGAATTAAAATAAACCTTATTTTTCACTTTTACAAAAATTCATAATGATGTGTCAGATCCTGTTTTTTTTTTCTCTCAAATAGAAAAAGTGCTTAACGAAAAGTCGAAACCGCATTTTGCAAGTAGATATTAAATTGATTTTCTGACCAATGGAAGCGGTTTGCAAGACCTAGAAGAGTTCGCGATCCACTGTGAAATTCTAAAGGACTATATAAATAGCTTTGATCAGCGTCAGTCAGTCGGATGGGAGCAGCGAGATAGAAACACAACTAAAATGTAAAGGAAGAAGCTTTGAGTGACCTACACATTCGTTCTCTTTCCTTTTCTTTCTCGTGTGCTGATTCCTTTTACTTCTACTTCTCCGTTCAAAGACGCTTCTACTGAACAAACGCTAATACATGCATACGTACGTACGCATAAACTCTTTCCAACAATTACTACTACGAACATTTTCTATAACTCTTGCTACCCTTAAATTTTTAATTGAACTTTTAACTATTAATTATTCTTGTTATTCTATTCTTTTAATACATTTGTATTTTAAAATACAGAATGTATATTTGATTCTTCCACACTAATTCACACATACCAACATTCTGATGATGAAAACCTGATAAAACTTGTAAGCTGTAGGGAGTTCGGTTATGTATGACACAAAGCCGAATTCATAAGCATTAACAATAGCTACAGATAAGTGCTGGATGTGTAATCAAAAAGTGACTTGATCCATATTTCTGTGTTCAATAACTGGTCACAGTAAAGAAACTAAAGAAACAGAAGTTCTGAGCTGTAGTAGCTCAGAACTACTACAACCGTAGAACGAAGGAACAGTATTAAAACTGTTGTGGCCTGTTAGGGCCAGGAAGAAAGAAAGTAGGTTCAACCAGTGTATTAGAAGAACAGACATATAGAACAAAGTAAAAGTGTTATTAGTCAGCAACTAGTACGTCTGTACTGTATAGTTACACTGCGTCTCAACTGCCTCACGATAGTTTCTAGACTGTCTCTAAACTGCCTCACAGCTGCCCCCACGGAACAAGAAGGTAGTTTCAACCAGTGTATTAGAATAACAGAACATATATACAAAGTAAGAGTGTTGGTATTCAGCAACTAGAAGTGTACGTCTGAACTGTATAGTTACGATGCATCTCGACTACCGTACGACTGTCTGTAGACTGCCTCACGGATATCAGGTTAGAATTTATTAACGCCGGAAGAGTTCATTCACTGTAGATAGAGCACCATAACAAAAAAAACAAAAAAAAACAAAACTGTTTGGTTCGTTTTCTACAGGCTTTACAAACTATTTTAAGATAGAAATGTTTTTAGGTTTTAAGATTATTTTGGGGATAATCTCAGAGCTACTATGACTACTGACGCGGTATTCTCGGTGTAACTTTGGTATCTCTAATAATTGTTTAATCCAATGAAAAAATCGCTACACACATGGGTTTCTTCAGATTTTTTCTTCACATATACTAGCGGTGTTGCCCATTCGTTGAATTCTATTTTAAAATTATCCCGGTTTGTTCTAGTCTATCTAGATTTTTATCTATTTTTTCTATTGTTGCGAAAGGTACGTTTCGCCTTCTTTTTTGAATACTGGTTTAGCATTCTGCTTTAGTTTGTTTTTTGAATTTGTTACATCGTCCTTACCAGCTTGAGAATACCTCTGGGAATTGTTTGTGTAATTCTTCTTTCAATTTCGTAGCTTTTGATGTCTTGCACTGTATTTTTTTACAAAAAGAACTAATGGGTAAATTTCATACATCCAGTCTGTGCCTACTAGGTGTTCTGTGTTTTTCATAACGTATATTTTTATTTTTTTGTTTTTTACATGAAATCTCACATTCACGATTATTTCACTTTTGAAATTGATTCGTTTTCCTGTGACAGATTTAGCGATTTTGTGTGTGTGTATCATGGTCAGCCTATTCAGTTTCTTCGGTGTTTGCAGGTTAATTATCGTTAAGTCTGAACCTGAATCTAATTGTAGTTTGATCTTCTTATTTAATATTTCAATTTCTACATATTTCCTCGTGTTTTATTTGTTTTCATAGTCCGCTCTAGTAGATCTTATCTTACTAGACTGTCTTTTGTTTTTGCATATAGCTGCCTTGTGTCCCATTTTTCCACAAGCTAGACAGTTCTTGTATTTGAAACGACAATCTCTAAACCAGTGCAATCCACCATATCTGTAGCATGCAGATGGCGGGGTGCTTGTTTTTCATTTGGTTTCTGTCAATAGTTGCTTTATATCTTGTAATTTTCTCATTAAATTCTTTTGTTACTTTTGGGGAGGGTGAAAAATTTAAATTTTAGTTTAACTTACGAATATACGCGAATCCCGATTCTTCAATATCTTTACTTTCTTTTTTAATACTTAGGCATTTTTGGCAGTCTTCTGATAATTTTTGCTGCGTTAAACCTGGTTCATTTTAGAGTTTGGTAAGCATTCTTTTCCGCATTTCGTTGTCTTTAGCAGTGACTAATCCTTGAACAAATATAAGGCATTTATAAGTCTGGAGTTAGCTCTGCTAATTTAAATCGTCATAATGCTTGTTGACGATTGCGGCGAATGTCGCATAGTCCTCGTTTTCGCCTTTTACGAGATTTAGGCATTTCAACCTTTTATGAAACAGTGAAATCTTAGGGCTGAATAGCTCCGTGAGGCATGTCACTGCATCAATGAATGTTAAGTCTTTTGTCTTCTTTGGCAGGATATAGTCTACCAAATTTTATGTATTCCTCCGCATCTAATTTCCTGAGCAATAGCCTTAACGTTTTCTTTTCTGTTCAGTTTTGACAATCAATATTAAAAATGTCTTCATAGCGTCTGTAATATTCTCCGAAATGTTTTGTCATTATCAATATAATACTTAAAGTCTCTATCGCATTCCAAACGACGTCTTGTGAAAACGTCGCTTCTTTTTCCGTGTGCCTTTCTTGTGTGTTGCTTGTCAATTTTAGTAATAGTTCTTGAAGTTGTAATTGTCTTTCTTCGCTCATTCTAGTATTTCTTTTTGAAAGTCATCCATGGTTTGTTGCTTTGATTCCGTGAGGGGTTTTACTTTTTTACTGTTGCTTTTTTACATTTAATCTTGTAAAAAATTTTTTGAAAAGTTTTTCCTGTTGCGACTTTCAAATTCCATTTTACAATTTTTCTTTCTATCTCTTTTCGTTCTAAAGTTGTTATACAAGCAGATTTCTTACAAGAGTATCGCCAAATTGTTTGTGGTCGACTTGTGTGGCACTATGCGTTTTTTCGTTGTTCTATATCCGTTCGTTCGAGTTTTGTCGTGACTCTCGAATTTTTCGTCGGCAAGTTGTTGTGTTCGACTTGAATTCGAATCCTTCTTCGTTCAGTTCAAATCCTTTGTCGTTAAGTTGTTGTCGTGTATACGAGTTTGAATCCTTCGTCAAAGTTGTTGAGTCAACTCGCGTTCGAATCTTTACTGCCAAGTTGTTGATGTGTACGTGTGTTCGAAATCTTTGTTAAGTTGTTGTGAAGTATACGTTTATTATTGCTCTTTCCAGTATTGATAAGGGTTTCTTTCCTAACCTTTTCTTTGAAGTGGTGTGGAATATCAACATCTCGATTATGCCATTATTTTATCTTTTGATAGAAATTTATAAAATCTTTAATTAAAACAATTTCTTATGAATACCTGCTTTTCAAGTCCAGGAGCTATTATTGCTATTTCCAGTTTTAGTGAAGGTTTCCTTCCTAAACCTTTTATTTAAAATAGTGTGTAACGTTAATATATTGATTAAGTCATTATTTTCATTTTCGGTTGATGTTTATAAAAATATTTTATTCACATTCAACATCTTGATTATGATATTATTTTCTCTTAGAGTCTAATGCGTTATCCATTTTAAGTGGAGTTTTCTAAATATTTAATGGTGTCATAAATATAAATGGTGTCATAAATATTAATGGTGTCATAAATATTTAATGGTGTCATAAATACTATTCAGAAATGTTTTTATTTCTTTAAAAAATTTTTTTTTAAAGAGAAAGTTGTTTTTGTTAATATTTTATATAAACGTTAATTTTGGACATATTTCTTTTTATTTTCGGTGCTTTTTCTATTGTTTTTTTAAAAATATTTTTGTGTATCTTTTTTTATTTCTAAAGTTCACTCTGTTCCTACATTTTATTAACAGCGTCAATTTTGAATTTTATTTTTAGAAATCAACAAGTGATTATTATTTATTAAAATTATTGACGAAAGAAAACATGATTATATTTGTTAAAAGAAAACATTATTTATTCATTTTCCTTTAAATATATGCAAATAATTTCATTTTCTATTGAGTTGGCCATTTAACAAATAGAATAAAGTTACCCTGAAAAAATATAGCTAGTCTAAAATTTTTATTGACAGAAGAAAGCATTTTATGAGTAGTGGCCTTTGATACAATGAAAAATCTCGTTAGGGGTTTTTAGAAGTGGAATTTTACGCGTCTAGCATTCCATAGCTAAAATAGCTAATAGTTGTTTTCATCTGATATGCATAACGTTCCACAAGCAGATTGATTTTTAAAGTCTTATTAACCATTTACAGGTTATTTAAAGCCAGAAAATATTTTTTAGATTGCAGTATTTTTAGCGGGACGGGAGATAATAATTTTAGTGATGAAAGTATAAAAATAATTAACCCATATCTGGGGGGATAATAATTTTAGTGATGCAAGTCTAAATAATTAACCATACCTGGTGGGAAGAGGTGGATTCATATCTTTCCTAAGGTAGGGTTCATACCTTTCTGAGGTGGATTCATAACTTTTGCGTGTAATCGAATACAACGAACCTAACTAGAATTGGAACGCTACTCTCCAATTAGCAGCACTTATCCCTTGCACCATACAAATGCAATTACGTCTTTGTGACGCTCAAATATGAAAGATAATATTCGGCTGTCTGAAGACATTATTCTTCTTTATGTGCCATGTTCCTTCAGGACGTAAGTATCCGTCCTGTGAGTATTAAATTCTCTTGGCGCTCTTTCCTCTTTAGGTGTACCATGAACCTCATCTATCTCTTCCTGATGTTAAGCATGAGTTTTCTTCTCGTTTGCATCCTCTCCAACACCTCATCGATGCTCATGTGTCGACATTTTTTTAAATCAAATGTTGTTGAGCAATGGTCACATGTTTCTGGGCTATTATTTGAAGCTGAATTTAAAAACCAGTTCCATTTATTTCCTCATCACATCATGTTTTCTCAGTACAGATATTTTCTATTGTTCTTAAATAAGGTCAAAATATCCATTTAACCTTGTTATATCAGGACCAAGTAAAACCGATTTTAAACGTTTTCAGGTTAAAATAACTTATCTCAAAAAGAAAATTATCCCAATAACTTAAGGAATGAGTTTTCAGCATTTTCAGTTCAGAATAACTTTTTAGAAAAAGCTCGCACAAAATTAAATTAAGGTAAACATATATCATCATTTTTTTAATCTAAATAGACAAAGAAGATAAAAAAGGAATGAAAAATACATTCATTTTTGTCAATTCAAAGATATAAATCTTCTCTTCTTTTAAACTCTACGCTGCCCCTGAAAACATTGTTTTGTTTTGATGCTCCAGTAGAAATCAGCCATCATATTAACATCTCATCTGCCTTTGTATCTTTCTTCCATTACCATAACAGGCATTTTGATCACTTTTTCTAATTATGAATAACACCGGTCAACATCTTTTAACCCAAATATTGTTGGGCAATAGGCACATACTTCCGGGCTATTTTAAATGCTGGTTCTAAAAATCATGTCCGTTTTGCCGCATCCCATTAGGTTTTCGTTGTACAAACGATGCCGTTTTTGCTCAATTTAGTCCAAAATGTCTAATTTCACTGTGAAGTTCCAGGACATAATAATGTAAATGAAACGTTTTATTTTAGGTTTCAGTAACGTTTTTATTTTAAGCTTAAGTATCGTTTTTATTTCAGGTTTCAGTAACGTTTTTATTTTAGGTTTCAGTAACGTTTTTATTTTAGGCTTAAGTATCGTTTTTATTTTAGGTTTAAGTAACGTTTTTATTTTAGGTTTAAGTAACGTTTTTATTTTAGGTTTCAGTAACGTTTTTATTTTAGGCTTAAGTATCGTTTTTATTTTAGGTTTAAGTAACGTTTTTATTTTAGGTTTAAGTAACGTTTTTATTTTAGGCTTAAGTATCGTTTTTATTTTAGGTTTAAGTAACGTTTTTATTTTAGGCTTAAGTATCGTTTTTATTTTAGGTTTCAGTAACGTTTTTATTTTAGGCTTAAGTATCGTTTTTATTTTAGGTTTAAGTAACGTTTTTATTTTAGGCTTAAGTATCGTTTTTATTTTAGGTTTAAGTAACGTTTTTATTTTAGGTTTCAGTAACGTTTTTATTTTAGGCTTAAGTATCGTTTTTATTTTAGGTTTAAGTAACGTTTTTATTTTAGGTTTCAGTAACGTTTTTATTTTAGGCTTAAGTATCGTTTTTATTTTAGGTTTCAGTAACGTTTTTATTTTAGGTTTAAGTAACGTTTTTATTTTAGGTTTCAGTAACGTTTTTATTTTAGGCTTAAGTATCGTTTTTATTTTAGGTTTAAGTAACGTTTTTATTTTAGGTTTAAGTAACGTTTTTATTTTAGGCTTAAGTATCGTTTTTATTTTAGGTTTAAGTAACGTTTTTATTTTAGGTTTAAGTAACGTTTTTATTTTAGGTTTCAGTAACGTTTTTATTTTAGGCTTAAGTATCGTTTTTATTTTAGGTTTAAGTAACGTTTTTATTTTAGGTTTAAGTAACGTTTTTATTTTAGGTTTAAGTATCGTTTTTATTTTAGGTTTAAGTAACGTTTTTATTTTAGGTTTAAGTAACGTTTTTATTTTAGGTTTCAGTAACGTTTTTATTTTAGGCTTAAGTATCGTTTTTATTTTAGGTTTAAGTAACGTTTTTATTTTAGGCTTAAGTATCGTTTTTATTTTAGGTTTAAGTAACGTTTTTATTTTAGGTTTAAGTAACGTTTTTATTTTAGGTTTCAGTAACGTTTTTATTTTAGGCTTAAGTATCGTTTTTATTTTAGGTTTAAGTAACGTTTTTATTTTAGGTTTAAGTAACGTTTTTATTTTAGGCTTAAGTATCGTTTTTATTTTAGGTTTAAGTAACGTTTTTATTTTAGGTTTAAGTAACGTCTTTATTTTAGGCTTAAGTATCGTTTTTATTTTAGG
The DNA here is from genome assembly GCA_037127315.1 of Ascarosepion bandense. Lineage (NCBI taxonomy): Eukaryota > Metazoa > Mollusca > Cephalopoda > Sepiida > Sepiidae > Ascarosepion > Ascarosepion bandense. Next base: position 24,018 of record JBBBDQ010002355.1, read on the forward strand.
TTTAGGTAACGTTTTTATTTTAGGTTTAAGTAACGTCTTTATTTTAGGTTTAAGTAACGTCTTAATTTTAGGTTTAAGTAACGTTTTTATTTTAAGTTTAAGTAACTTATACAAGGAAAAGCATACGAATAGCATCCTAAGTGTATTTTCAGCAGTTATAGTCTTTGTTTTCTGACCTAGAAATGCTTTATTTTCTGTGGATTTTTACCTAGCGTAATAAATACTTGTGTTTCATGGTTTTGGCATAGCATTGATAATCTTCCTATTTTCTGACAATTTGATTGGGCATTCCGGTACAGAAAATACAAATCAAAATGTTGCATAAGAATAAGCAATATATTAATCCTTATTAAAAAAAACTCAGATAAAATAAAACCTAATCAAACTTATACGTCAACAGCTTATGAAACAAAGATACAAAGTTTGATTATATACAGTGTAACCCGGATATAAGAGTGTTGTCGGGACCGGGTAAGAGTTCTCTTATATCCGGGCTCTCTCTTATATCCGAGATATTTGGTCTATTTTATATACATTACCACAGGCTCTAATTTGGGATCAGAGAAAACATCTCTTATATCCGAGTTTCTCTTATATCAGGGTCTCTCATATCCGGGTTATACTGTAATAGTAACTTAAAACATGCGAAGTTTTTCATTTTTGTTGATTCAAATAGACCCTTCGTTAAAAAACCAGCCGAAAACATTGGCTGATTGTTCAACAACACTTGGGTAAAAAAAAAAATGTCGGCCAGTGTTATACTATCTGCGCCTCATATTAGGCGGATTAAAAGAGTTCAAACTTTCCATACTTAATGGGAACTAAAATGCATGTATGACAAGTTGAAATTCCTTAGACCCATAATGAGATAAGAAGGTTTGAAAATTTTAGCATTCACAGGTCATAATAGAGTTTTAGGAGTAAAGAGAAAAATCAAATAACTTACCCAATTAATTTCTAGAGAGTATAAATGAACGAGAGTTTGGAAAATTTTATACTCACCAAATATATTGAAGACCAAAAGGAAATAGGAAAACAGCGTTTGACCTTAACTTACGAATTTGTGAAAATTGTTAACAGAATAGGGATTATGAGATATAACAAAAAGACAAAATTTACAATGGGCTAAAAAAAACAGGAAATTGTGGAGTGCCGTGATTGCCAAAGTCCTGAATGGACACGGAAAATAGAAGACGGTAGAGTTGTGATAAAAAGTGATGGTAAAATGATTAATGTTGTTTAAAGCAGTAAGAGACAGGAAGTTGTGAAGAGCTATGAGCGTTCATGTCTTAAAGGGAACAGTCAATTAAATTCCATAAGTGACACGCGCTTGGGCGATCATGAATGTTTCGATTCATGACTGACTAGGCATATTTTCCGGCAGTAGGTTACCATTTCTTTGCCAACCAAGGCTATAGAACTCAGTATGTCCTGCTATTCAACCCAGAGCTTGAGATAGAGGAGATGGATTAATACTGTTCCCAAAGTATTTGCGCATAAGCCAACGCAACGAATCCAACTCGAATTTGAACTCGGTCTTCCGATGTCTAATTCCTAACTGATATCCATTGCACCACAACGCAAATAATAAAGGGGCCAGTCAGTTAAATGCCATACATGATACACGTTTGAATGATCACGTATCTTTTCGAGACATAATCACCTAAATGATTGACTGGGCAGAAAATTTTTCCCGCAGTAGGTTGCTTTTAGAACCCAATCTGTCCTTGTTATTTAACCCATAGCTAGAGGGAACAGACTGATTAATATCTTTCCCAAGGGCATTTGAGCTTAAGTGAATACAACGAATTCAACTGGAACTCGATCTCGTCTCTCCGATTTCTCATTCTGAGCCGATATCAATTACACCCCAACGCACGTTCAAAAAGAATACTACGTATAAAAAACTAGTGACTAAAATTTTCTTATAATTGACTGTATAAGAATTGACTGTATAATTGAAAAACACTTGCAGTCAGCATTTGATATTCATCCAGAATTAGAATCTACTTCATTGCGATTTCCTGTCGGAGTCATCGGAGACGGGCTCGCAACAGATGTACCGACGGTAGACCTGTTGACCCCCGAGACGTGTTGAATGTTATGCTGAAAAGATCAGTTGCAAAAAGGCGAATGATCTTTCATTTTGCTCTAATCAGTTCTTTCTGGGAGAACAGTTGAAATATTTAGATACGTACTTAATCGGCAGGAAATAAAAAAAAAAAAGAACTTCTTAGAAAAATCCAAGATTTTTTTTTTTTCAGCGCCCAACCTATTTAAGCCCTGATTGGTCACACGAACTCTGACGTAAACAGTAGAAAAATGTATAATTATTGATAACGATATGTTAGAATTGCCTGGCCAAGTTAATTGCGAGGCGGAAAATGTCTCTTCCACAAAATCTGAACATGGCTTACGAATTACTTTGGAACGGAAATAGTGATTTTTGTGTATATATATGTGTGTATGTATATGTATATATTTGCTACGAAAATACAGTGCCTTTATTTATTTCCTTCATTATAAGTTTACAATGGTCTATCTCGAATACTAAACTGTGTGTAGTCATATGGAAATAACCGCCTAATTAGAATAGCTAAGGCATAGATTATATAAATGCCCAAGCAGTAAGGGTAGGGTAGCTCTCTGTATGCAAGGGGAACCTCAACGTGGTGTAATGGCTAGCAATCTTTTTTTCGCTAAGTTAAGTACGACTGAATAGTGAGTTCAATCTTCATTGGGTGCTCCCGTGCTATATCTAAACTACTCTTAAAGATCTTGAAGATTATAGCTGTCAGGAAAGCAAGTATGCAGAAGGGAATTCCACAGGCGAGAAGTGCGAGAATAGAAGCTGATGGAGTAGAATTTGTGTTTACAATTTATTGGTTTCACAGTAAAAGAGTGAAACCTAGTTACTAATCTTGTTGCTCGAGTAAATTTATATATAGGAGGCACCAGTGAGCTAAGTTCATCGGGGCAGAAGCCGTGAAAGTATTTGTAGAAGAGACACAGGGAAGCCACTATTCGCCGGTGAGAAAGTGACTGTATCCGAGCTGCCAAGTCGGGATCTATCACATTACAGATTCTCTGTTGGATTTTGTCAAGGACACCTAGTGGAATAGCAAGAGCACCCGACCAGATATGGTAGTAGTATTCAATGCACGGGTGGATGATAGATTTATATATGTGTAGGATATTTTCAGGTGGAAAAAAACTTCCTGGTCCTACACAGAGAAGCGACTTTCTTAGCAGCGGATTTAGCTATGAATTCTATATAGTCATTCTACTTGAGGTCTGTTGTAAGAGTTAACCCAAGAAGGCGGAGTGATTTTCTTTTAGGAAGACTATCCTGATACATGCTAATAGGGGGTACGAGCGATTGTTTGTGATGGTTAATAGGTAGCAGCTTCGTTTTTGAAGCATTAAAATTCACGAGACATTTCTTAACTCAGTCCGCCATGGATAGGAGGTCCTTTTCAAGCTCGGCAGCGAGATTTGCTTTGTTAGCCTCAGCAGATTTTTGATCGATGCGAGAGTAAACTGTAGTGTTGTCAGCGTATATGCCTACTTGGGATCATATTACATCGGGGAGATCGTTAATGTAGAAAATGAAAAACATAGGATCTAGAATAGAGCCTTGGGGAACAACCGCGTTCGTATGATAGTATTGGGAGACATATCCATTCAATACTTCTTCTTCAATGTGCGCTGTCCCTTCAGGACGGAGGCGATCATGGCTTTCCACGTCTCCCTCTCCGTGGTGGCTCTTAGCACGCCTTCTTCTGCTACACCATGCATCCCTCGTTCCATCATCCACCTGATTAGGTCCTTCAAATATGTTATCCGCTGCATTCCCCTGTCTCGTTCTCCCTCTATCTGGCCTGTTAGTATCAGGTTCTCCAAGCCCTCCTTCCTCATTGCATGTCCCAGGAACTTCAGCTGTCTCTTCCATATGCACAGTATTAATTTCCTTTTTGTTTCCATCATTTCCAAGACCTCATAATTGCTCACATGCTCGATCCATGATATTCGCAGCATCCTTCAGTAGAACTACAATTCAGTTGCTTGAAGTTTTTCCTTCGAAGATGAATATTGTCCAACATTCACTGCTATACTGAAGAACCGACATCATATAGCAATCCAGTACTCTCTTCTCTGTTTTCTACTTTTATCAACTGCTAGAATGCTTCCTTCGTCATGCCAATTCGCCTTCGGATTTCTCTGTCACACATTCCGTCTTCTGTTATAACACTTTAAGGAGCGAGACCGCTAAAAGAATAGAAATGAAGACAGTAGATAACGATTGACAATGTATTAATTACAGGTAAGGGAGACTAAACTCTGGTATATACTAAAATCTCAAAACCTTGGAAATGTTCTAAAAGAGAATGCAGTGTGATTCTGAGATTCGAAAGCGTACTGGGATGAAAAAAGATGTATTCCAAATGTTGTGACCTCGTCACCAAGTTATTGTGGTCCGTTGGTCCAGAAATAAAGACACAAAGATGAAATAGCGTTAAACAAATATATTATAGTGATAGTAGTACAAGCATATACCAGTTAACAATTATCAGCGTGGCTCTCAGAGTTATGCTAGAATAGATTTCACCCCCTCTCTTCTATAAAGCAAAACTGCTACTTACATACAGCTTGGACGAGTACATGTTTCATATGGGTGAGTCCCCACAACATCAAAAGTAAGCAGAGTATTAAGAGAATGGAAAAATTTCGTTGAACCGAGAACTGAATTGTTACATGACATCTGTCCTCCTCTATACTGGACAATATTCTCAAATATGAAGAAGAGACTTGAAGAAATGAAAGAATGTTAAGAATACATAATATGAGGTTTTGGAGAATATTGAAGCAAAAAGGAAACTTATAATTAACATCAAGAACAGACAGTTGAAATTTCTAGGACACGTAATGAGGAAAGATAGCTAAGAAAATCGGTTACTCACATGAAGGATAGAGATGTTCCAAACCTCGAAGCTCGACTCTAGCCACTTTCTCATCAGCGGGATGTAGCTTCCCTCTGTCTTTTCTATAAATATTTTCATGGCTTCTACTCCGACGGACTTTGGTCACTGGTGCTCTCTTCATGAGAATTTACTCGTGCAACCAGACTGGCAACAAGGTCCCACCCTTTTACAGTTACATCAACTAAATGCAGGCGACAATTCTACTTCTACATCGGCTTCTTTTCTCGCACTTTCTGCCTGTGGAACTGGCTTCCATATACTTGCTTTCCTGACAGCTACAGCCTCCAGGAATTTAAATGGATAGTCAATTCCCGTCTCTTATCAAGGGTATTTGTGCGTAAGTGAATGCAAGGATTTGAACTGGAATTCGAACTTGGTTCCCCAATTTCCCGTTCCAAGCCGATATCCACTGCACTACAACGCACAACCTAAAAGAAATACGGCACGTAAAGTAAAGTAAAAATCTAAGTTGACTATGCAAATTTATCTCAATTAGAATCTATCAGGAAGATGGATTGGGAACTCTTATTTACTTGTTTCTCTGATAACTACAATCTTCAAAATTTCATAGGCAACATCAATCGTTATTTTCTGGTTTTTCGAATCCCGTTCATATTTTTTTCCTCAATCCTCCCTATTCTCCGTCTTCTCTCTCACTTTCATTCCCTGTAAACCCCTAAGCACTAGCAGCAGTCTCGCCTTGCTTGGAGTTAAATGATTTTAATATATATATAACGCTATTAGTTAATAAATTATCGAAACTTATTTATAAATGGATCTTTGTCTCTGTGTTTGTATGTGTGTGTCTGTGTGCGTGTGTGTCAGTTACCTATAGACTTGGAAACGGCTGAACCGATTTTCTTGAAATTTTACACAGCCGTTTATACAACACCCCGTATATCATGTTCTTTACCTTTCTCTCTACCTTCGCAACTGTCTCCGAACCTGTGTTCCCATCTTTCCCTTGCCCTTTTTCTGACACCCCATGTAACTTGTTCGTGTTTCTCTTTACTCTCCTCCTGCCTAAACCTTTAAATCTCTTATGTAACCCCCTGCACATCAGTGGCGGTACCACCTTACTTGGGGCGAAATGATTTTAAAAAACAGAGAAAAAGAGAGACAGATGAAAACAGCGAGTGACATAATTGATGGCATTGTTCAAGTGGATGGCAAGACAGGGTTTAGGAAAACTAACAAGGAAATCTTATGGAGAGCTACAAGGGACAAGAAGATGTAGAGGCTCATGATCTCCAACATCCTGAAACAATCAGTCAGTCAGTTAAGTGCCATACGTGATACACGCTTTATGCGATCATGTCTCGAAAGAGACATGACTGATCTGGCAGAAGATTATCCCGCAGTAAGTTGCCATTGCTTTCGGCGGTAGACTGGTTGCCAGCTAAGACTATAAAATCCAATCTGTCCTTTTATTTAACCCATAACTGGAGAAAAGATACGGATTAATAACTTTCCCAAGAGTATTTGTGCGTAAGTGAATGCAAGGATTTGAACTGGAATTCGAGCTCTCCAATTTCTCGTTCCAAGCCGATATCTACTGCACTACAACGCACAACCTAAAAGAAATACGACACGTAAAGTAAAGTAAAAATCTAAGTTGACTATGCAAATTTATCTCAATTTGAATCTACCAGGAAGATGGATTGGGAACTCTCATTTACTTGTTTCCCAGATAACTACAATCTTCAAAATTTCATAGGCAACATCAATCGTTATCTTCTGGTTTCTCGAATCCCGTTCATATTTTTCCTCAATCCTCCCTATTCTCCGTCTTCTCTCTCACTTTCACTCCCTGTAAACCCCTAAGCACTAGCAGCTCTCTCGCCTTGCTTGGAGTTAAATGATTTTAATATATATATATATAACGCTATTAGTTCATAAATTATTCCCTATAAAACTAAAATTTGGCATTAAATAACCCAAATACTGGTTGATATATTGTTAATTAACCAATCTGAACTATCTTTAGCATTAATTTCTATGCCATGTTTCAAGCAACATAATTTCATTTTTCCTGAAAGTTTTTTTTCGAACAAAGCTTTCCCCAAATAAGCTTATAATCTTTCAAGATAATGATTTTTTTATTCGCAGAATTCTTTCAAAATCAGAATATATTGTCGTTATAATTATTATTGTTTTTATTATTAGAAAGACCCGTGAAAGTTTTACGGTTTTTACAATTTAACATTCTGATAAGTCTTAATTCATCAGTTAATAACTGAAAACTCATGGAGAGTTCTAAATAAAAAATATATTAGTAGAAATCCCCCTATCGCATCATTAAATTTACTAATTTTAACAAAAAAATTGCAATAGCGATCGTAAATTCGAATGCTGGGCATTATTTTGATAAGTAAGGGAGTACAAGGATGTGCGTTGTGGTACAGTGGATATCGTGCGTTGTGGTACAGTGGATATCGGCTCGGAATGAGAAATCGGGGAGTCGAGTTCGAATTCCAGCCGAATTCATTGCATTCACTTACGCGCAAATACCCCTGGGAAAGGTATTAATCCGTCTCTTCCTTCCAGTTATGGGTTAAATAGCAGGACAGATTGGGTTCTATAGCCTTGGTCGGCAACCAGTCTACCGCAGAAAGCAATGGCAACCTACTGCGGGATAATCTTCTGCCCAGTCAGTCATGTCTCTTTCGAGACATGATCGCCCAAGCGTGTATCACGTATGGCACCTAAACTGACTGAAGGGAGTACAAATAGAAAGATTTTTCATTGACAATCTTTCCATTTAAATGAAAGAAATGTTAAAACGTCTTTCTTTCGTCCTTTTTTTCATTTTCTCACTAAAACCAAGCAGCGTCTCTGATATGTCTTTTGCGCGTATTCAGACGAAAAAAAAACCCGGAATAGACGATTATTTATTAGGTATTGGCAAGACGCAAAGGTTGATGGATATATCTATTTTAGTTAAGTAAAAAGGTTGTGCGAACAAACTATGTTTTAACTTGATGGACTTTGATCTTCCTTCTAAATTCACACGTATTATTTTAGAGTATTAGAGCTTTTTTTTTTTTATAATCGTTTCACCCCAAGCAAGGCATTACTGGCAGTGTTGCGCAGGGGATTACATAAAAGGAGAGTAAAGAAAAAGAAGAACAGGTTACGGTTACATTTGATTGTTTTTACTGCAAAAAGATGGGACCTAGTTGCCAGTCTAGTAGCTCGAGTAAATTCGTGCAGAGGGGGACACCAAGATGCTAAGCACGTCAGAGCAGAAACCGTGATAATATTTGTAGAAGAGACAGAAGGAAGCCACATTGCGTCGGTGAGAAAGTTACTGAAGTCGAGTTGTTAAATCACATTGCAAATTCTCTTTTGGATTTTGTCTAGAACCCGAATGGATAGCACAGATGCCCGACTAGATGTCACAGCAATATTCAACGCACGGTTTGATGATAGATTTATAGATTGCCATACTTGCACAAAAATTTCTCCTTCACCAGAAAGATTTCATAGTAGAAAGACGCCTTTCCACTTTTATATACACACGAACATCTTTGAAGGGAATTCTACCACACAAAATGTTAGCTGAGGATTAGTTTGCTTGATTCACAATCTCTTGTGTTCAACGATGTGTATCGATATCAGTTGTCAGCTGATAACTTGATTACATAAAAGGAGAGTAAAGAAAAAGAGGAACGGGTTACGGTTACATTTGATTGTCATTTTGACAATTATCGTCTTGACAATGAAAGTCAACTGAGTGGAGAGGGCCTCACAAAAACCAGACAAACCAATATTGAACTCTTGATGAATTACTTTTGTTTAGACGAAAGCTGACAGGACAAGAAAATTTAACTCTTTAAGACAGTGGTTCCTAGCAGCCTAAACCAAATAACATGCGACGGTTAGACTGTTTGCTTCTTCATCTCGCTTCCTTACAGGAAAGTTTTCTTGGTGTGTCGTTAAATTTTTTAATGTTTATTAATTAGATCCAAAGCGCAATAAGTTTTCATATGAAAATTAAAAATATTTTAAACTGATTATACGAATATATTATTGTTATAATAAATAAACGTATCCGTGAAATATAAAATAATATAAAAGGCAGGCTTTTTCTGTAATAGACTATTTTAAAAACAAAAAACAAAAATCGATCATGACTAGAAAACTTTGGAAGATTGAAGATTATGCCCGTCTAAAATTCAACTAAGATATTCTTTAAAAAAATTCAAGCTCAAATGCATCATTAAATGTTAAATTATAATAAGTAGAAAAAAATGAATTAAGTTTTTTTTATTATTTAAATCTTATCTTTTTAGTACAAAATCTAATCCCCTGTAGAAGGTGGGAGCGTACAACGGCCGAAACGTCGTGAATATGCCAACCAAGTTGAGGACAACAGTCAGGAATAATATAAATAATTACAATGCCGCATCTCAGAAATAGAGACAAGCAATATTTAAAAACAAAAATCAGTCACGTTTATAATCTTTCGAAGGAAATTGAAGAATATGTCCGTCCAAAATTCGACATTGCAAAAAAGATATTCTAAAAGAAAAACAAAAGCCATAAGATTGGCTACATCATTAAATGTTAAATTATATTAAACAAAAAAATAAATAAGTTTTTAATAATCTCAATTATTGTCTTTTTATTTGTTTGTGTTAATAAGTAAATCATAAAAAGAAATATAATTATTTTACATTTTTTATTACCAGAATTTAAGTGTTATTGAGATGCATAACTAAAGGTTCAAGTATTCTGTGAGATAGAATAAAATGGATGAAAATAAAACTTATAAACGTCATTATCGTTCATAGGAATTTAATTTGAAAGGAGAATATTGAAATTATGACCTGTGGATTTTTGTTTTCCATCAGATAGACTAAAATAATAATTTGTAAATATTTATTTTCAATTCTTAACATTTTTATTCAAATTTTGAATATTTTATTTTAAAAAGTACGTGCATTAATAGTTTTACTTGAAATCTGATAAATTTACAGCAAACTTAAGGAAAATCTAACAATTTGGTGAACCAGATTACAAAACAAAATATTTCTTTATTTTGCAGTATTGGATTTTTTAGCTTTGGTGCATAATTTCGAAGAAGTTCTCCTTTATTTTCAAGTAATGCAAATTAAACTCTCTAGAGAATAATCGTTTACGAAGTGTCATTGAGAACAGCTACCCTAACCAATTTCACCGATCCTGTTTTTAGTGCTAGTAACCGCTACAATTGCCCACACAGATAAACAGAAATTGTGGATATTGGAAGAAGAAAGAGAAATATGAACAAATTAGATAGATAGATAGATAGATAGATAGATAGATAGATAGATAGATATTAATTAGTAGACAATAGATAATAAATTGATAGATAGATAGATAGATAGATAGATAGATAGATAGATAGATATTAATTAGTTGACAATAGATAATAAAATGATAGATAGATAGATAGATAGATAGATAGATAGATAGATAGATATTAATTAGTAGAAAATAGATAATAAAATGATAGATAGATAGATAGATAGATAGATAGATAGATAGATAGATAGATAGATAGATATTAATTAGTAGACAGATAATAAAATGATAGATAGATAGGTAGATAGATAGATAGATAGATAGATAGATAGATAGATATTAATTAGTAGACAATAGATAATAAAATGATAGATAGATAGATAGATAGATAGATAGATATTAATTAGTTGACAATAGATAATAAAATGATAGATAGATAGATAGATAGATAGATAGATAGATAGATAGATAGATATTAATTAGCAGAAAATAGATAATAAAATGATAGATAGATAGATAGATAGATAGATAGATAGATAGATAGATAGATAGATAGATAGATATTAATTAGTAGACAATAGATAATAAAATGATAGATAGATAGATAGATAGATACATAGATAGATAGATAGATAGATAGATAGATATTAATTAGTAGAAAATAGATAATAAAATGATAGATAGATAGATAGATAGATAGATAGATAGATAGATAGATAGATATTAATTAGTAGACAGATAATAAAATGATAGATAGATAGATAGGTAGATAGATAAATAGATAGATAGATAGATAGATAGATAGATAGATAGATATTAATTAGTAGACAATAGATAATAAAATGATAGATAGATAGATAGATAGATAGATAGATATTAATTAGTAGACATATAATAAAATGATAGATAGATAGATAGATAGATAGATAGATAGATATATTAATTAGTAGACAATAGATAATAAAATGATAGATAGATAGATAGATAGATAGATAGATTAATTAGTAGACGATAGATAGATAGATAGATAGATAGATAGATAGATAGATAGATAGATAGATAGATATTAATTAGTAGACAATAGATAATAAAATGATAGATAGATAGATAGATAGATATTAATTAGTAGACAATAGATAATAAAATGATTGATAGATAGCTAGCTAGATAGATAGATATTAATTAGTAGACAATAGATAATAAAATGATAGATAGATAGATAGATAGATATTAATTAGTAGGCAATAGATAATAAAATGATAGATAGATAGATAGATAGATAGATATTAATTAGTAGACAATAGATAATAAAATGATTGATAGATAGCTAGCTAGATAGATAAATATTAATTAGTAGACAATGAATAATAAAATGATAGATAGATAGATAGATAGATAGATAGATAGATATTAATTAGTAGACAATAGATAATAAAATGATAGATAGATAGATAGATAGATAGATATTAATTAGTAGGTAGATAATAAAATGATAGATAGATAGATAGATAGATATTAATTAATGAACGAATAATAAAATGATAGATAGATAGATAGATAGATAGATAGATAGATAGATATTAATTAGTAGACAATAGATAATAAAATGATAGATAGATAGATAGATAGATATTAATTAGTTGACAATAGATAATAAAATGATAGATAGATAGATAGATAGATAGATAGATAGATAGATAGATAGATAGATAGATATTAATTAGTAAATAGATAATAAAATAGATAGATAGATAGATAGATAGATAGATAGATAGATATTAATTAGTAGACAATAGATAATAAAATGATAGATAGATAGATAGATAGATAGATAGATAGATAGATAGATATTAATTAGTAGACAGATAATAAAATGATAGATAGATAGATAGGTAGATAGATAGATAGATAGATAGATAGATAGATAGATAGATAGATAGATAGATAGATATTAATTAGTAGACAATAGATAATAAAATGATAGATAGATAGATAGATAGATAGATAGATAGATAGATAGATAGATAGATATTAATTAGTAGACAGATAATAAAATGATAGATAGATAGATAGATAGATAGATAGATAGATATTAATTAGTAGACAATAGATAATAAAATGATAGATAGATAGATAGATAGATAGATAGATATTAGTGTGAGTAATAGATAATAGATAGATAGATAGATAGATAGATAGATAGATATTAATTAATTAGACAATAGATAATAAAATGATAGATAGATAGATAGATAGATAGATATTAATTAGTAGACAATAGATAATAAAATGATTGATAGATAGCTAGCTAGATAGATAGATATTAATTAGTAGACAATAGATAATAAAATGATAGATAGATAGATAGATAGATAGATAGATATTAATTAGTAGACAATAGATAATAAAATGATAGATAGATAGATAGATAGATAGATAGATATTAATTAGTAGACAATAGATAATAAAATGATTGATAGATAGCTAGCTAGATAGATAGATATTAATTAGTAGATAATAAAATGATAGATAGATAGATAGATAGATATTAATTAGTAGACAATAGATAATAAAATGATAGATAGATAGATAGATAGATAGATATTAATTAGTAGAAAATAGATAATAAAATGATAGATAGATAGATAGATAGATAGATAGATAGATAGATATTAATTAGTAGACAGATAATAAAATGATAGATAGATAGATAGATAGATAGATAGATAGATAGATAGATAGATAGATAGATAGATATTAATTAGTAGACAATAGAATAAAATAATGATAGATAGATAGATAGATAGATAGATAGATAGATAGATATTAATTAGTTGACAATAGATAATAAAATGATAGATAGATAGATAGATAGATAGATAGATAGATAGATAGATATTAATTAGTAGACAATAGAATAATAAAATGATAGATAGATAGATAGATAGATAGATAGATATTAGTTGACAATAGATAGATAGATAGATAGATAGATAGATAGATAGATAGATATAGATAGATAGATAGATATTAATTAGTAGAAAATAGATAATAAAATGATAGATAGATAGATAGATAGATAGATAGATAGATAGATATTAATTAGTAGAAAATAGATAATAAAATGATAGATAGATAGATAGATAGATAGATAGATAGATAGATAGATAGATAGATATTAATTAGTAGACAGATAATAAAATGATAGATAGATAGATAGGTAGATAGATAGATAGATAGATAGATAGATAGATATTAATTAGTATACAATAAATAATAAAATGATGATAGATAGATAGATAGATAGATAGATAGATATTAATTAGTAGACAATAGATAATAGATAGATAGATAGATAGATAGATAGATAGATAGATAGATAGATAGATAGATAGATAGATAGATAGATAGATATTAATTAGTAGACAATAGATAATAAAATGATAGATAGATAGATAGATAGATAGATAGATAGATAGATATTAATTAGTAGACAATAGATAATAAAATGATTGATAGATAGCTAGCTAGATAGATAGATATTAATTAGTAGACAATAGATAATAAAATGATAGATAGATAGATAGATAGATAGATATTAATTAGTAGACAATAGATAATAAAATGATAGATAGATAGATAGATATTAATTAGTAGACAATAGATAATAAAATGATTGATAGATAGCTAGCTAGATAGATAGATATTAATTAGTAGACAATAGATAATAAAATGATAGATAGATAGATAGATAGATAGATATTAATTAGTAGACAATAGATAATAGATAGATAGATAGATAGATAGATAGATAGATAGATAGATAGAACTATTTTAGTTAAATAATGAGCAGCATGGGTAAGCAGATAGAAATTCAAATATTGATATGAAATTGTCTGAATCCATACAACGGGTCGATGTAAGCTTTGTGAGTGAAATTGGGTAGCCGGAATACATTTGAGAGTCGTCAGTGGTTGTGCTACCAAGAACTGACAAATAGACGTGACCGAGGGCTTGAGCGTACTGGACTTGTTCTAAACAGTTGATCACGCCAGATAATGCGCTGTCTTTCTGAAACTGTAACTAAGATCCGCTCATCATAATTGAAATATAAACCACAGATCGGCTCTGAGGGTGTTGAACAAAAAGAAAATGTGCAACATCTGCAACAGCAGGCAGTTGGGATTGAACAGATAAAATTTCGATGGCATGCGTATATATATATATATATATATATATATATATATATATATATATATATATCTTATTTGTAAACGAGTTATTACGTGACCTTGGTTTCTACCATGAGTGGTATCTTCAGGCGATTTGCAATAACTGATTTTACCGTTTACCGTTTTCTGTATTATATAACGGTAAAATCGGCTATTGCAAATCGCCTGAAGACATCACTCATGGTAGAAACCTAGGTCGCGTAACAACTCGTTTAAAAATGGAAAATATCCAAAAGTTTTTCAATATAATTGTATTGAACACTTTTTAATACAAATGTGCACTAGTCTAATTTTATTATGATCAGAAGTAATTAAACAATTAATCAATCAATCAGTCAATCAATATATATATATATATATATATATATATATATATATATATATATATAAAGTGAAAAAACACATGTTTTTATGACATCCCTATGTTAACAATAAGATTTTAAATAATTGTGAAGTGGTTTAATTGAGGACGAAAATTGAAACACTCAGAACAAAAATTGCATTGAGAAAAGCTAATGAGAAAAGGGTGCTTGGAAAATCTGATACTCACAGAACAAAAGAAAAGCAAAAAAGCAAAACAACGCATAACATACTTAGCCTGATTAAATGGATGGCTAAAAAGGTTTGGTAGAAATAACAAAATTTAAGTGCTAAAAGACAGGAAAAAGTGGAGAGCCACAAGCTCCTGCATCCTGAACGAACGCGACACATAACAGCAGAGTTTGAATCTCACCAAGGTCAGAAGGTGGAATTTGATAATAACGACTTGCGGGAGAGGTTCACAGAAACCGAAGCGAGGAAAGAATGAAAAGGCTTTGTGAGAGAAATTGTCTAAACGAAACTGTTCGGAAGCCATGTTACCAGTAAGTAGACGGACATCTTCGGATACAAGTGACTAGCCACTATATATATGTATTTATTTTTGTTGGAGTTTGTGTTTGTGTGTGTGTGTGTGGTTCTAAGGAAATTCTTGTTAATGTTTGTTTTTTCCGAGTACATAATGTGAAACCTTATCGGTGTTTTCCATTTTAAAACTCGATGTACAACTTGGCCTTTAATATCTTTCAAACCAAAAAATAAAAGCCGTCTCATTCGTAAGTACATGAAATAAATATATACCCGTCATTTTGATATATGGCAAACACGTGAATCTTTGATAAAGATAGCACACTGTTTTTTGCGTCTTTGATCATGAGACTCCACTGATAGCCATCGCCTTTTCTCACACACGCTCTCCCAATATATATATATATATATATATATATATATATATATATATATATGCCTACAGGCCTGTTTTGCTGTATCACAGCTGCTAGATAAATGCCCGCCTCAAGCCAGGACCAAAACCCGACTGATTTATCAGCAGCCGGAGAATCACCCACCAAGCCATCGATGGACGTTTGAGAAAAGAAGATTTCAAAGCGTGAAATATATTTATACCAGTGCAAATACGCCAGCAGTTGGATGTGTTCAATCTAGAAAGAGAGCATCGCATGAAGCTATAAATAACTGGTGTTTATGTTGTGGATTCCCGGCTGAGAAACCACACAAAATAAATAAAAAAACACCAAACACAGATATGGAGATAGAAAAGGTAAGTTATATTGAACAAAAGCATACAAACTGGAACAGATTTTGTTTGTTTGTTTCGAGGTTTAACGACCTATCAATCATTATGGGATCATTTAAGGTCATAACCAATGATTTGGGGTAAGGTTATTTTTATTTTTACAACATTTTTCTTTTCGAGTATCAAGATTCATTGGGATTTGTTTATAAGAACAGGGTCTCCAAGTCCTACCTTGTTATCTAACCCATAACTGGAGGGAATGGACTGATTAATTCCGTTCCCAAGAGTACCAGTGCTTAATGTGAATGCAGGATATTCAACTGGAATTCGAACTCGGCTCACCGATTTCTCTTTCCGAACAGATATCCACTGCACCACAACGCACATCCGTCACTAACCACTTACAGCACCCATCTAAGTATTGACTAGGCTCAACGTTGCTTAACTTCTGTGATCGAGCGAGAACCGGTGTATTCAACGTGACAGGCAGTAAGCCACAAGTTTTGTAGTAGCTTGTAGTTTGTACATGTTCTAATCTAATAATTATATATATATATATATATATATATATATGAATTAAGAAAAAAGAAAATTTATGTTAACCTACGCGTTTCGTCCTCAGAAGAAATTTCAATGTCAAAACAAAATGTACACTTTGTAGTGGATAGAAATTTGTACATGTTTTGTACATGTTCTAAACTCTAATTTATAATAAATACTCACGGCTGTTTATTTTATATCAAGCACTATTTTAAATTAATGTTTTGCACTACGCTGTAAATTTTTCTTCGTTCCTTATTCACTCGGATATATATATATATATATATATATATATATATATATATATTTGTGTATTTCGGGAGCAAATTTTCTTTAAGATATGTCAGATTGCAAACATTGTGTCTGCTTATTTTTAATAAAATCCGTTAATTATCACGGATAATCTTTCGCGTAAGATATATATACATATATATATATATATATATATATAGATAGATAGATAGATAGATAGATAGATAGATAGATATGGTAAGACCTTGCGGTGAAATACTCCCGGTGTCAAATAAGTGTCAGGTGAAAAGTTGTAAAGAACTTGTCAAAATTAAGTTTTATATTCCGAATAATTTCAAAATATTTTGGGCGTTTTCAAAAAATGTTCGTAGGCATTTAACAGCATAAACATTCTACATTTCAAAAGGATTAACAGAGATTAATGATCCCTCCTACTTAACTGAACATGTTGAAACGAAGGATTGCTAGTGAAATGTCTTTTGTTTCAAACACTGACGTAGAGCATACACACACACACACGCGTGAGCGCGTGTGTGTGTGTCAGTGTGTATTAAAATTGACATTAAAATAAACACCAAGAGATGGTCTGCTTCATGCTAAACGAAATCATTGTGTCTAAGGATGAAACAGGCTGTTGCTTCTGGGTGTTTTAAGTCAATGTCCACTGTAATATTTACATACACTTTCCTCCTAATATTTAAATATCTCGTAAGGTTGTTTTAGTTGTATGTCGAAGGAAAATTAAAAACTCATAGTTAAATCCATTTTTTATCAAAGTTCAAAATTACCATATGCAAAAGTATTGGATACATCAATTTAATATTTTATTGCGTAGCCTCTGTTTTGTTTCACTGCTTCCAGTCTCTTTCTATAGTTGGCCACAAGTTTTCCACACTGATCCACCGTTACTTTACCCCATTCTTCCTTGCAAAATTCCTCTAATTGCTTGATATTTTGTGGATCCCGCTTATGAACTTTAACCTTCAAAGTATTTCACAAATTCTCAATTGGATTCAAGTCAGGAGACTGACTTAGTCAATTGAGAGTACTAATAGCATTAATTTCAAACCATTCCTTTGTAAGTTTTGCGGTATATTTGGGATCATTGTCGTGTTGAAGCCCGAAATTCCGACCATGTCCTAAAGAAGTTGCAGATTTCTGAAGGTTCTTCTCTAGAATCTCCCTGTACATGCTACCATTCATTCTACCATGGATAACTTGTAACTCACCAGTGCCCTTGGATGAAAAGCATCCCCATATCATAATGGAACCACCCCAAACTTAACTGTGGGGATGGTATTGTGCTTGTTGATGGCAGTGCCATTTTTTCGCCAAATACTTGTCGCTGTGTTCCTTCCAAATAGTTCAGTTTTCGTTTCATCCCAAAACTACGTACCTTTCTTTTCATAAGTTTCGACAAACTTTAATCGGGGTTTGACATGTTTGGTTTTCAGTAAAGGCACTTTTCTTAGTGATCTTGAATGAAAACCTCTACGATATAGAGCTCTGCTAATGGTATCCTTACTTACATTAATTCCAGCACCCTCAAGATCAATTTTAATTTCAGTACGAGTAATGAAGGGGTCTTTTGCACATTTCTGCTGATCCACCTTGATTCATTTATTTTTCTCGGTCTTCCATTTCTTGGAAGGTTTGCTGTACCGTCGCCATACTTCTTATACTTTCTGATGATATTTCCTACTATACTTAGTGCTAGATTCATTTCTTTGCTAATTTTTCGGTAACCTTGTCCTCCTTTTTGACGTTCAATGATTCTGTCTCGCATATCTCTTCTTCAGTTTTTGCCATTTTAAATCGTTGAATTGCAGAATGCACATCAAAGAGTCAGATGATTAGTAGCACTATCTTGTAAGCAATTGTGTGCTTCTCTGATTGGTCAGAGATAACATTCCAATAATATCGAAACTTTGAATATTTAAAGTCTTTTAAAATACAAAGTTTCGATTGGAAATTTGAAAAAAGTGTCATGTCTCCAATACTTTTGCATAGAGTAATTTTGAACTTTGATTTAAAAAAAATGGATTCAATCATGAGTTTTTTATTTTCCTTCCACACCCAATAAAACAGCTTTACGAGATATTAATTACCAAATATCAGACAAAATGGCGAACATAGACTAGAGTGATAACAGAAAATAGCATGTATCCAATACTTATGCTTGTCACTGTATATATTGAACGCGTTTGGTTCGGCTATCAAATCGAACGCTCTCAGTCACTGGGCTTTGTTTACATCCTGTGAATAACCTGCTGTGAAAACTGCCTGTTTCTGCCGTTACGCTGATAGCGCTGTGGTAAGATATTCGCCTCATGACAAATTAGTCGAATTTTGATCTCGGCTTGAAGAAAAAAGAATCAACGAAGTTGATTTTTAAGATATCACCTACAACCTAAGAATATGTGTATATAAATTATACAGAGAAGAAGAAAAATTAGAAATCATGATTTACCCAAATAAAAACGAACTGTTAAATGAAAGAACGAAATTATGACTAAATGCATCCACACTAAGAAATACCTCTTAGGTTCATACAACCATGAATGAAAACGCCTAAATGCGTTTTAATTTAAAAACTGCGCGTTCATAAATTCTCTGCTACGTAAACGTTCAAATAAAAGAACGTTACAAGAGCGTTCTTAAAAGAAAAACGGTAAATAGTAAAGTCAGTTATTAAAACTCGCCTGAAGACACCATTTATGGCAGAAACCTGGGTAGCGGAATAACTCGTTTAATATATATATATATATATATATATATATATATATATATATAATTCCCTAGTTTTTGGTCATAATTAAATGAGACCAGTATACAAAAATTAAAAAGTGTTCAGTTTGTTTGACTTTTCAGTTATTCTGATCGTTGTGTTGCAGTGGATGACGGCTCGGAACGAGAAATCGGAGTAACCGAGTTCGAATTTCAGCTGAATTCATTGTATTCACTTACGTACAAATACCCTTGGGGAGGGTATTAATTCTTCTCTTCCCTCCAGCTATGGGTTAAATAACAGGACAGATTACGTTCTATAACCTTGGTTGGCAACCAATTTACCGCATAAAAATGGCAATCTACTGCGGGAAAAAACTTCTGCACATCTATTCATGTCTCTGAGACATGATCGCCTAAGCGTGTATCTCGTGTGTCATTTGACTGACCGACTGATGAATATTTATGAGCCTTTCTATCGCTAATAAGTTTAAAAAACCAAGTTTGAAAAACATTTTTGCTCTTGTACATAAATACTTTACACAAAATAAAATTTGCTTTGATGATGTCTTCTGAGGACGAAATGCGTAAGCTAATATAAATTTGCTTTTTATATTTATTCATATATATATATATATATATATATAGTAGTTACTCTAGCACTTATACATCACTCATTCAGTAACTACTGGCGTATGATACATGATAATTAATAATAAATCCTCATTTATCTATTTTTATATTGAGCAATGTTTTAAATTAACGTTTTGGACATTAAAATTATTTTTTTTCATTTCACCCCAAGCAAGGCAGTTTTAATGCCACTGGTGAGCAGAGGGCTACATAGGAGGAAAGTGATGAGAAAGAGAGGTAGGCTATAGGGGGTATCAAAAAGAGGGTAACAGAAAGATGAGAATACTAGTGTGATGCGGGGTGGAGTGGATGAAGAAAAAAGCATGAGAGAAAGGATGCGATTTAGTGAGATAGGAGATGACTATTGACCTTACACTTAAATTTTTGGAGATTGTAGCTGTCGGGGAAGCAAGTATACGGACGGGAATTCAACAGTGCGACAGTGCGAGAAAAGAAGCTGTTAGAGTATCAATTGTAGTTTTATTGGTTTCACTGTAAAAGGGTGGAACCTACTTGCTAGTCTAGTAGCTCAAGTTAATTCATACATAGGGATCACCAGTGAGCTAAGTTATTAATTTGGATATATATAAATATATATATATGTATATATGTGAATGTGTGTGTGTGTGTGTGTGTGTGTGTGTGTGTGTGTGGAATGAATGATCTCTATATCCAACATTATTTCCTACTACTGCAAACGTTATTTTATGGATACCCATATTTGGCTAAAAGCCTTATTTTTGAATAATATAAATTATGTGTATCGACCTGTGTAACCGAGACACAGTTAGGCTTTTGAAGAATTCATATCATCTCGTTTAGATCTCGTCAAAATTCTCGTCTTGGATATCTGTCAGCACGGTCTCTGATCATTAAGATTTGATCGTAGAACCACCTTTTTATTGCTGTTGTTTCAAGGTCCACCCTAACCCAGGATAATAGAACCATTTAGGGTCCAAGCTATGAGGAAATATTAAGCCCCAAACTGGAGATAGTAAGAAAATTGATTGAAAAAAAAAATACCGGTATGGCTGGAAATAAATCACGGAAAGCAGAAGGTAGGTTCAAAACAGTGTATTAGTATAACAAGAACATAGATAAAAAATAATTGTTAGTAATAAGTAACTAGAAATAAATAAGTCCGAATGGTACACTTACGCTGCTTATTGCCTGAATCCAACTGGCTATAACTGCGAACTTAACTGCTGTGAACTGCTCGTCTTTAACGGCCTCTAGCTGCCATTCTGCAGGTAATTATATAATGTGGAAGAGTCCATTCCTCGTAAGAGGGCACCATAACAATAATGCCTCAAGAAAATTAAATTTAGGCATTAAATGACCCATGAGATGTTGATATGTCGCTAAACAAACAATCGTCGACATCTGATATTTGCTCATTTTATTTTCACATTAAAAGCGTCATGTATTTTTTTAAAGGAGTGAGTGGATTATTTATCAGACATTATTTCTGACTAATTTGATACAGAGCAGAAATTTCTGCTTCAAAGATTTCCCAAATATCCACACTGATAAACAAATTTCAGGGTCCAAATGTTACGTGTATCCAGTAAATGTAATGTGTATAGCTATATGAGAAGATGTCGGGTTATGAATTAAAATGCATTTAATTTTTAAATATATGTGAGAAAAACTATTCAGATGGTGAATTTCATGAATGTGTGTGTATGTTGGTCGGTAATGTTAGTTAATATAAGTGTATATATGTATGCGTGTGAAGGTAAGTTTTGCAGACATTTCCGATTCAATCATTGAAAATGTAGCGAGGATGTGTAAATGTTGTTGTCACTTTTTATTGTGGGTCAAGTGAACATAACTTGATTGTTATCTTTCATTGAAGGTAGAATTTGGTATTAATTCATTTATTCGTATGTATTATTTTATAGTTTTACGCACATTTTAGAACATAATTTTTATCAAAATATTATTTATTTTTACGTATTATTAAAAATATTATGTATCAACCGCAAATCTCACACTATATCAGTATACTCTTTCATGATATTTTTTAACTTCAATCTCTGAAAAAGCTTTAATAAAAGTGAAACATCTTAGATTGAGATATGTTTCCTACTGTGTTCTTTATTTTATTTTATCATATATATATATATATATATATATATATATATATATATATATATATCTGTGTGCTGTTAAATATAAGAGACAATGAATGTCTATTATGTTTAATCATGAGCCGTTGTAAACGTCGTATTTTGGCTTTAATTTCAGTTGAAAATAAAGGTAAAAATTCTCCAACATTTGGATAATTATTTATTGATTTGCTTCTAAGCTTTCAGCTCACATGAGCCATCTTCAGAGAGAAATATAATTTTGTCTTTATTTTCAACTTATAAATAATAATTAAATTTGTTTTTACTCAAAACTAATATAGTCTAGACTGCGACACGGAAATGTCTATGTTTCGAGATTTCGAAGTCGTCATCAGGCAATGTTAGTTCATTGTTGTGAAAATTATTTATAATAATAATTTCTCGTCCGGATTACTTCACAGTTTTTACCAAAATGGCCAAACAGAAGAATTTTTAACAATTTCGTCGTCTCTCCAAGATGTTCTCTGCATCTTCTTATTTATTTTCCATTAACCTCTTTCTCTCTACCTCTCTCGCCACACACACACACACACATATATATATATATATATATATATATATATATATATATATATATGCGTATTTAAAGCGAGTGAAAACAGACATTGGTGAAATATTAGACTTTACACACTTGACTTGGTATCCATTTTAAAGAAAATGCTGTTTGGTTACACTTGGCTGGACAAAAGATCTGAAACAAATTTTACCATAGATATTTAGGTTACGAGATTTCTTCTTGCGTGTGAGTAAAACATGAATTTTAAATGAATGGCATAAAAGCTGTGAAAAAAAAACAGAAATAATACCAATATATTGCATATCTGAATTTGAAACTCATTTTCCTAATCTCATAATTTGCCAATCCATTTGTTGAGCATGCGTTTAACAAGATTCCTTTTAAGTAATGGCGATAATTTTTATACCAAAGTTCACCCGATGTGAGGCTCTGGTGTCCCTTACGGTTACCGGTTACTGAATGTAAGATGCATCACAGCTAAAAAAAAACCGCCAGGCCACACACCCTGTATCGAACCACACTCATTCACTTCGCATTCCATTGCTATAATGGGAGTTCCACGCGAACAGATTTTTCCTTTACAGTTAGGTTCACTCTGTACAAACCCCGGGGGCCATTCGAGGTAAAGATTTACGTTAAGGATTAGTTTATATGTATAGGAGGGAAGTATAACAATTAATCCTAGACTAGAACTGGTTAATATTGCAATGATCGGGGAAATATTCTCTTGGGTGTCTGTTCCACAGGGCAATGGTTTGCGGGAAGAAACTGTTAGAGTAGAACTTATTTTTAGTTGATGGAATACGGAGGGACGTGAGTGGATTGCTACTATGTAAGTGGTATGGCAGGTTCTCGCCTTGAAGGTTAGACCTGGTCTAACCAAGAAATGTAGCTCATCCATGATAGTAGCGATAGAGCAGGGAGAGCCTCGCCACATCCCGCCTGTGAAAGAGGGGTTAGAACGTGAGAAATAATTCTTCTTCACCAAGGGTTAGAAGACGTTTTTGAGCTCTGTCAAGACTCGAAAGAAATGTTTAGGAAGCTCCCACCTAAATATATCAACAATACTCCATTTATAGCCTGATCTGGCTCTTATAAAGGTAGAATATAGTATGAAGCGTTAGATACTTACTGGAGTGGTACAGGAAGCCAATTATTTTACCTACATCTTTAGCGATGGGTCGTATATAAGTGTTCTACTTGAGGTCGGATCTGAGTTTCAGACCTAATATCATCTCAAGGCACGGAACCTCCTAGAGAGGACATCTGTTAATCGTGACTGGAGTTAGTTCGGGGTCTGATCGGGGATGATGGAATATATGCATTGAATGTAATCAGCCAGTTTTTCCCCACTGATAAGTTAGTGATAGATCGGAAATGAAGTCAGCTGTAATTATTGATCGTCAAGAGTTTTAGAGCTGCGCCCGTATATCGTCTTACAATCGGCATAGATATCTACATGATCGGAGTACATTTTTAGGTAGATCATTTATGTACATCAGAAAGAGAGTGGATCCATAAATAGAGACCACTGGGGGATGCCCCTGTTGACAGCCAGGGCCTCAGATGACTAGCCATTATTAAATTTCGTGTTTGGGGTCAGATTTTCCCAAAAACAGCAAGACACAATTAAACACTTCGTCAGTATTTTTTCACATAAGTTCATCGTATTATGACACAGTAAAATAATTATTTTTCGATAAGTCATAAAACTAATATATATATATATATATATATATATATATATATATATATATATATATATAAAGGTATATTTAGGCAGCAACTAATCGTCCAAACAAGTTTCATTGAAAACAACCGGCAACGTCTGTCGACTTAACTGACTAATTGAAAAAAAAAATTAAGTGGCATACGTGATACACGCTTGGGCGATCATGTCTCTTTCGAAGATTTTCCCGCAGAAGTTTGCCTTGGCACTACTTTCTGCAGCAGACTGGTTGCCAATCTGACCTGTTATTTAGCCCATAACTGAAGAAAAGAGACGGATTAATACCTTTACCAAGGGTATTTGCGCGTAAGTGAATGCGGGGAATTCAACTGGAATTCGAACTCGGCTCCTCGATTTCTCGCTCCTAGCCGATGTCAACTGCACCACAACGCTAATTCAAATTTTCCCATTAGACAAATACAATATATATATATATATATATATATATTAGTCATCCACATACAAGCCCATTTCGCTGTATCACAGCTCATCAGTGTGGCAAGACACATCCACTTGCTTCTGGCAGGGATCGAAACTCAACCGATTTGGTGTCAGTCGGAGTTGCTACCCACCTAAGCCATAGGCGCATGGAGTCAGAAAAGGGAAATTTTAGCGTGTGATATATAAGCAACGTATACACACACCAGTCACCGAAAGAACTCAATTCTTTTCTGAATATTTACGCATATATCGGGTCCTGGATGTAACAATAAACTGCATCCGGTATCAAGGCCTCTGATTGTGAGGTTTTGAGGAGCATGGAACCACCTCTTTATCGCTGTTGTTCCTAGGTCCACCCTAACTCGGAATGGTAGCACCTGTTAGGGCCCCAGCTATGGGCAAATAGTTAACACCCAAACTGGGGTCAAAATACTATGAAAATATAAAAAAGAAGAAAAGTATTACCAGTAATGTTTTTATTAAGAAAAAATATTACAAACAATATATTTTTCAAGAAAAAAATATTAACGGCAATATATTTTTGAAGAAAAATATATTTACCAGCAATGCATCTGACTGTCGATAAAACCCTCTTTACAGAAATACGTCAATGAAACCTGATTTACAAACTGATTTCTTACAAAGAATGCCTATTTTTTTTCAAACGCATCGACTAAAAAAATTTATCGGCATTAAATAACCCACTGATATTAATATTAATTGATAAGCAAAACTTAGATCATGAAGTGGTACAACCGCTTCAAAACTTGGCCGTACCTCAGTGGAAAACGAAACACGTTCAAGTCGGCCATCCACAAGCCGATACTAGGAGCCGATTGAGAAAGTTCAGCAAATAGTCACGGAAGACCAAAATCAATTATCAGGAAGCGGGAATAAGTACAGGATCAGTGCATTCCATTATAAAGGAGGATTTTTGCATGAGGAGAGTGTCGCCGAAATTTGCCCACTCATTCCGCCCACATTATCCAAGCTTTTCTGGTCTAGAACAACGCACCACTTGTTCAATAGACTCCCTACTCCCCCAACTTGGAAAAATCTAATCTGGAAACTACGCTGAAAAGAAAAACGATTTGTGTCGCGAGAGAGAATTGTGAGAAAAGCAACGGAAGAGCGCGTTCCAGACAATTATTGGGAGAAGTATGCAAACACCTTGGAGTATTTTGAAGGTGATTAAATCAAATCTGTGAAAGATCTAAATGTTTGTATTTTTTGAAAGCACTTCATATGTGATTTCTTAAGTGGTCCCACAGGTACAAAACCATTATCTGAACATCCCTTTCCAGAATGTTATACCTTCTTTTAACATCCTCAATTTTTTAAGCAATTGCAAAGCATCAGCTTAAGTAAAAAAAAAAATACTGATTTGACTAACAGAAATATGCCTAATATGAGTGGGAGTGTGCCGTAAAAAATTGCGGCAAAATATTTATCTCAATATGCCGTCTAAAATGATGGCAGTTGATGTAACTATTATTGGGTATGTTACATTAAGACATAAGAAAACAAACAATCAAAACCCCTGAGCCTGACAGGAGAGAAATATATTCTCTCCCTCTGTGTGTGTGTGTGTGTGTCTCTCTCTCTCTCTCTCTCTCTCTATATATATATATATATATATATAGAAAAAATGCGCAATGGTATTTATTATAAAACTGTAAATATGAAATTATTATTGTTTGTAAATAAAAAGATTATTATTATAAATGAGAAATCTAATAAATAAATATTGTTAAATAAACTTGTTTCAATACTCGATAAAAAAAGCAAAAATTCAAATTAGGTATGGGTTTTATTAAAATACGAATGGGTCTCTGCCGTCAAAAATGACGGAAAATATTTATATCGATCAGTCGGTTAAGTGCCATCCGTAATACACGCATAGGCGATCATGTCTCAAAAAAGACAGGGGTGACTAGGCAGAAGATTACCCTACAGTAGGTCGCCATTACTTTCTGCGGTAGATTGGTTGCCGACCAAGGCTATAGAACCTGATCTGTCTTATTATTTAACCCATAACTGGAGGGAAGAGACGGATTAATAACTTTCCCAATATTATTTACGCGTAAGCGAATGCAAGGAATTCAACTGGAATTAGAACTCGGCTCCTCAATTTCCCGTTCCGAGCCGATATCTACTGCACCAAAATGCACATCCATTTATATCGGTATGGTGTCTAAAATGAGGCAACATAGATATTATACTAGCAGTATAGCCCGGCGTTGCTCGGGTGTAATGAAAGCTTTAAAACTAATCCATGGTCCTGGACCTCAGACTCTTTGGACGTTGGCACGAAAGACTAAAAAACAATAGTTGTTTCCAGTTAAAGCGAAACCGTAGACTGAAAGAAAAATCAATGGATGTTAGTCAAATTTTCATTTCCTGGTATCGATATCAAATAAGTTTTCTTCGTCGTAAACTGAATTTTGAAGGCTACATAAGTCCTTTGAGTAAATGGTATCATGGCCGAGACTAAGAACTACAATTATAATTACGTAGAGCCAAACCCGAAGCAAAAATAAATAAAAGGGCTGAAAAAATACAGACATACAGGCAGATAACACAAACATCTTGCCTTTTAGATATATAGTATCGATTTTCTGCACTATTGTAAGAACTGCAACCTTGAAACTTCTGAATATCGTTTCTTATGTCTTTGTCTATGAGTGTATCAAATTTGATTAAAATCGGACCACTCCTTCTATAACCTGATTTTTTCGATTATCGATTTTCGATTTTCGATATTTATCAGGGGTACCTCGACACAAAACCTAGCTAAGAACACTCGCAGATGTTTATAGTACAACTGTGTAAATTTTCAAGAAAATCGGTTTAGCCGTTTCTGAGTCTATAGGTAACCGACACACACAGACACGCACACACACAGACAAAGACTATTGAGTATCAATAGACATAAGAAAAAAATCCAAACCCCTGAGCATGACAAAAGGGAAATATATTCTCTCTCTCTCTCTTTCTCTCTCTTTCTCTTTCTCTTTATATATATATATATATATATATTTGTATATATGTTTAGTGTTACAAAACTTAATTACCGCTATAAACACTATAAACAGACAAAAATATTTTGTTACCACCCATAATGATGGAAATTTCTTTAAAAAATGAAACTGCAAAACAGGCTCGTCAACCGGTTATCGCACTTCACGCAACAGAGCCAAATCGAGGTGAGTAAAAAAATTAGCATTTAAAAAAATATGAAGAAGATTTCGAGAAAAGAGAAAAATCGAAATGGATATGAGTTGGAGACCAAATATATGCTCTGTGTGTGTGTGTGTGTGTGTGTGTGTGTGTGTGTGTGTGTGTGTGTGTGTTTTTATAATCATATCACCCCAAGCAAGGTAGTTTAATGCCACTGGTGCGCAGGGGTTTACATAGGAGGAAAGTTATGAGAAAGAGTGACAGGTTACAGGGCGTGTCAGGAAGTGGGTAAGAGAAGAATGAGAATACTGGTGAGAGTGGAGTGGACTTGCTAATCTTGTGGCTCGAGTAAATTCATATATAGGGGGCACCAGTGAGCTAAGTTCATCGGAGCAAAAGCCATTTAAAGTATTTGTAGAAGAGATACAGGGAAGCCACATTACGCAGGTGAGAAAGTGACTGTATCTGATCTGCCAAGTCGATCACATTACCAATTCTCCGTTGAATTTTACCAAGGACCCCTAGGTGGACAGCAGGGGAACCCGACGAGATATGGCAGCAGTATTCAATGCACGGGCGGATAGAAGATTTATAGAGGGATTTAAAGATTGAATGTAGATGGCCTCCAAAATGATGAGGTGGTAACTTCTGTTAAACCTGAATAAGATAGAAAATCTGTTCATACTAATGTTAGAGGAACAATTACGGTGATTAATAAGGTGTTCCGCAATAGAAGACCCGTATGTATTGCTCAGCCAATCAAACAAGGAATAGTGCAAATTGCTGTTCCCACAAAATTCCATAATTTAACTCTAGAATCTAGTCTTTGTGTAG
Organism: Ascarosepion bandense; assembly: GCA_037127315.1. NCBI lineage: Eukaryota > Metazoa > Mollusca > Cephalopoda > Sepiida > Sepiidae > Ascarosepion > Ascarosepion bandense. Next base: position 53,079 of record JBBBDQ010002355.1, read on the forward strand.
TTCCCCTTATGTAGTTCAATCCACAACTACATTTAAACATATAAATCAATGAACTTTTATGGTTTAGTGGGGGAACATCCTTCCGTATAGAAGGAAAGACAGATTTTTAAAAAACACACGAGTATTAGCAGCAAATTATAATTTTTGAAGTGCAACCGAAATCCGCTTAGCAAATCTATCACTAACAGAACCTAGCCAAGGAAGACGCAAGTACACGGTACATCTTGGTACTGCTGCTGGTTTAACTCTATTAATTTCCAATACGTTATTTCTAATCACTGATTGGACAACATCCAATGGATAGGCAATATAACAGAGAGTTCTAGTAACGAACCTGAGTTCGTCATCCGACTTAGTTTTAGAGCAGATCATCAAAGACCTATGGGTAAGGGTCTTGATTAAATTGTTTTTACGTTTTTGGGGACAAAAAGAGTCCCAGCTGGTAAACAAATGTTGGTTTTCGATAAACTGACGTTAGAAAACCAGAGAAAGATTTGATCAACAAAACACGAAGAAATGGAAGGGAAGAATAAATGTCTTTCTCTTGTGTAAATTTTAAAGCTGGATGCATATTATTAAAGGACAAAAGGAATTGGTCCACTACACTTTCATCGTTAAAGAGACAAAAGGTGTCATCTACATAAGGAAAATAAACATCAGGTCTATTAAATTCAGATAGAACACTCTCTTCATGCTATCCAACAAAGATATTTGCTAAAATGAGTTCCAAAGGAGAACCCATTGAAACTACATCAATTTGCTTATACATGACGCCATTGAAACTTAATTCAACAGATATCGTGGCAAATTGCATCATTTTGACAAAATTTCCTCAGGAATAACGGGAGGTGACAACTGACTACTACACAAGGCATCAGCACATAGATCAATAGTTTCAGCTAATAAGACACAAGTAAAAAGCCTTGAAATAACATAAGAGCAAATTAATTTGTCGGTTGACGGATAACACTTTATAAAATCGAGAACTGAAATGAAACTTTAATACAGAATTTGTTATACCGTTTCAAAACAGGCTGTAACATGGTTGTAAGCCAATTAGCAACGCCATGTTGGGAAGACCCTATCATAGATAAAGTAGTTGCTCAAGAGATGAATAAAACTCTTTGTAACATCAAAGATGAACTGAAGGTAAGGATTATGGCAGCGTACATTGACTTAAAGAAGGAGACCGTCCAGAAAAGACGCAGGAGATTCCAAAAAGTTCTGTAGATCGTGGTTGAAGTCAATGACGATTTTATTGAATATATTTACTCTTTAGTATTTCAAAATATTTCTATGTAATTTTGGGGAATATATTTGTTAAAATGAGATATCAGAGTAATTTAGGAGACTATCCATCGCACACTATACATATGTGTGGGAATCGTTAAAAATTGAGTGGACGGAGGTTTTTTTTCAAGTGGGAATCGTTAAAAATTGAGTGGACGGAGGTTTTTTTTCAAGTGGGAATCGTTAAAAATTAAGTGGACGGAGGTTTATTTTCAAGTGGGAATCGTTAAAAATTGAGTGGACGGAGGTTTTTTTCAAGTGGGAATCGTTAAAAATTAAGTGGACGGAGGTTTATTTTCAAGTGGGAATCGTTAAAAATTGAGTGGACGGAGGTTTATTTTCAAGTGGGAATCGTTAAAAATTGAGTGGACGGAGGTTTTTTTTCAAGTGGGAATCGTTAAAAATTAAGTGGACGGAGGTTTATTTTCAAGTGGGAATCGTTAAAAATTGAGTGGACGGAGGTTTTTTTTCAAGTGGGAATCGTTAAAAATTGAGTGGACGGAGGTTTTTTTTCAAGTGGGAATCGTTAAAAATTAAGTGGACGGAGGTTTATTTTCAAGTGGGAATCGTTAAAAATTGAGTGGACGGAGGTTTTTTTTCAAGTGGGAATCGTTAAAAATTGAGTGGACGGAGGTTTTTTTTCAAGTGGGAATCGTTAAAAATTAAGTGGACGGAGGTTTATTTTCAAGTGGGAATCGTTAAAAACTGAGTGGACGGAGGTTTTTTTTCAAGTGGGAATCATTAAAAATTGAGTGGACGGAGGTTTTTTTTCAAGTGGGAATCGTTAAAAATTGAGTGGACGGAGGTTTTTTTTCAAGTGGGAATCGTTAAAAATTGAGTGGACGGAGGTTTTTTTTCAAGTGGGAATCGTTAAAAATTGAGTGGACGGAGGTTTTTTTTCAAGTGGGAATCGTTAAAAATTAAGTGGACGGAGGTTTATTTTCAAGTGGGAATCGTTAAAAATTGAGTGGACGGAGGTTTTTTTCAAGTGGGAATCGTTAAAAATTGAGTGGACGGAGGTTTTTTTTTCAAGTGGGAATCGTTAAAAATTAAGTGGACGGAGGTTTATTTTCAAGTGGGAATCGTTAAAAATTGAGTGGACGGAGGTTTTTTTTTCAAGTGGGAATCGTTAAAAATTGAGTGGACGGAGGTTTTTTTTCAAGTGGGAATCGTTAAAAATTAAGTGGACGGAGGTTTATTTTCAAGTGGGAATCGTTAAAAATTGAGTGAACGGAGGTTTTTTTCAAGTGGGAATCGTTAAAAATTGAGTGGACGGAGGTTTTTTTTCAAGTGGGAATCGTTAAAAATTAAGTGGACGGAGGTTTATTTTCAAGTGGGAATCGTTAAAAATTGAGTGGACGGAGGTTTTTTTTCAAGTGGAATCGTTAAAAATTGAGTGGACGGAGGTTTTTTTTCAAGTGGGAATCGTTAAAAATTAAGTGGACGGAGGTTTATTTTCAAGTGGGAATCGTTAAAAATTGAGTGGACGGAGGTTTTTTTTTCAAGTGGGAATCGTTAAAAATTGAGTGGACGGAGGTTTTTTTTTCAAGTGGGAATCGTTAAAAATTAAGTGGACGGAGGTTTATTTTCAAGTGGGAATCGTTAAAAATTGAGTGGACGGAGGATTTTTTTCAAGTGGGAATCGTTAAAAATTGAGTGGACGGAGGTTTTTTTTCAAGTGGGAATCGTTAAAAATTGAGTGAACGAAGTTTTTTTTTCAAGTGGGAATCGTTAAAAATTGAGTGGACGGAGGTTCTTTTTCAAGTGGGAATCGTTAAAAATTAAGTGGACGGAGGTTTATTTTCAAGTGGGAATCGTTAAAAACTGAGTGGACGGAGGTTTTTTTTCAAGTGGGAATCGTTAAAAATTGAGTGGACGGAGGTTTTTTTTTCAAGTGGGAATCGTTAAAAATTAAGTGGACGGAGGTTTATTTTCAAGTGGGAATCGTTAAAAATTGAGTGGACGGAGGTTTTTTTTTCAAGTGGGAATCGTTAAAAACTGAGTGGACGGAGGTTTTTTTTCAAGTGGGAATCGTTAAAAATTGAGTGGACGGAGGTTTTTTTTCAAGTGGGAATCGTTAAAAATTAAGTGGACGGAGGTTTATTTTCAAGTGGGAATCGTTAAAAATTGAGTGGACGGAGGTTTTTTTTTCAAGTGGGAATCGTTAAAAATTGAGTGAACGAAGTTTTTTTTTTCAAGTGGGAATCGTTAAAAATTGAGTGGACGGAGGTTTTTTTTCAAGTGGGAATCGTTAAAAATTGAGTGAACGAAGTTTTTTTTTCAAGTGGGAATCGTTAAAAATTGAGTGGACGGAGGTTTTTTTCAAGTGGGAATCGTTAAAAATTAAGTGGACGGAGGTTTATTTTCAAGTGGGAATCGTTAAAAATTGAGTGAACGGAGGTTTTTTTTCAAGTGGGAATCGTTAAAAATTGAGTGAACGGAGGTTTTTTTTCAAGTGGGAATCGTTAAAAATTGAGTGAACGGAGGTTTTTTTTTCAAGTGGGAATCGTTAAAAATTGAGTGAACGAAGTTTATTTTTCAAGTGGGAATCGTTAAAAATTGAGTGGACGGAGGTTTTTTTTTCAAGTGGGAATCGTTAAAAATTAAGTGGACGGAGGTTTATTTTCAAGTGGGAATCGTTAAAAATTGAGTGGACGGAGGTTTTTTTTCAAGTGGGAATCGTTAAAAATTGAGTGGACGGAGGTTTTTTTTCAAGTGGGAATCGTTAAAAATTAAGTGGACGGAGGTTTATTTTCAAGTGGGAATCGTTAAAAATTAAGTGGACGGAGGTTTATTTTCAAGTGCGAATCGTTAAAAATTGAGTGGACGGAGGTTTTTTTTTCAAGTGGGAATCGTTAAAAATTGAGTGAACGAAGTTTTTTTTTCAAGTGGGAATCGTTAAAAATTGAGTGGACGGAGGTTTTTTTTTCAAGTGGGAATCGTTAAAAATTGAGTGAACGAAGTTTTTTTTTCAAGTGGGAATCGTTAAAAATTGAGTGGACGGAGGTTTTTTTTTCAAGTGGGAATCGTTAAAAATTAAGTGGACGGAGGTTTATTTTCAAGTGGGAATCGTTAAAAATTGAGTGAACGGAGGTTTTTTTTTCAAGTGGGAATCGTTAAAAATTGAGTGAACGGAGGTTTTTTTTCAAGTGGGAATCGTTAAAAATTGAGTGAACGGAGGTTTTTTTTTCAAGTGGGAATCGTTAAAAATTGAGTGAACGAAGTTTTTTTTTCAAGTGGGAATCGTTAAAAATTGAGTGGACGGAGGTTTTTTTTCAAGTGGGAATCGTTAAAAATTAAGTGGACGGAGGTTTATTTTCAAGTGGGAATCGTTAAAAATTGAGTGGACGGAGGTTTTTTTTCAAGTGGGAATCGTTAAAAATTGAGTGGACGGAGGTTTTTTTTCAAGTGGGAATCGTTAAAAATTAAGTGGACGGAGGTTTATTTTCAAGTGGGAATCGTTAAAAATTGAGTGAACGAAGTTTTTTTTTCAAGTGGGAATCGTTAAAAATTGAGTGGACGGAGGTTTTTTTTCAAGTGGGAATCGTTAAAAATTAAGTGGACGGAGGTTTTTTTTTCAAGTGGGAATCGTTAAAAATTGAGTGGACGGAGGTTTTTTTCAAGTGGGAATCGTTAAAAATTGAGTGGACGGAGGTTTTTTTTCAAGTGGGAATTGTTAAAAATTGAGTGAACGAAGTTTTTTTTTCAAGTGGGAATCGTTAAAAATTGAGTGGACGGAGGTTTTTTTTCAAGTGGGAATCGTTAAAAATTAAGTGGACGGAGGTTTTTTTTCAAGTGGGAATCGTTAAAAATTGAGTGGACGGAGGGTTTTTTCAAGTGGGAATCGTTAAAAATTGAGTGGACGAAGGTTTTTTTTCAAGTGGGAATCGTTAAAAATGAGTGGACGGAGGTTTTTTTTTCAAGTGGGAATCGTTAAAAATTGAGTGAACGAAGTTTTTTTTTCAAGTGGGAATCGTTAAAAATTGAGTGGACGGAGGTTTTTTTTCAAGTGGGAATCGTTAAAAATTGAGTGGACGGAGGTTTTTTTTTCAAGTGGGAATCGTTAAAAATTGAGTGGACGGAGGTTTTTTTTCAAGTGAGAATCGTTAAAAATGAGTGTACGGAGGTTTTTTTTCAAGTGTGAATCGTTAAAAATTGAGTGGACGGAGGTTTTTTTTCAAGTGGGAATCGTTAAAAACTGAGTGGACGGATGTTTTTTTTCAAGTGGGAATCGTTAAAAATTGAGTGGACGGAGGTTTTTTTTCAAGTGGGAATCGTTAAAAATTGAGTGGACGGAGGTTTTTTTTTCAAGTGGGAATCGTTAAAAATTGAGTGGACGGAGGTTTTTTTTCAAGTGGGAATCGTTAAAAATGAGTAGACGGAGGTTTTTTTTCAAGTGTGAATCGTTAAAAATTGAGTGGACGGAGGTTTTTTTTCAAGTGGGAATCGTTAAAAATTGAGTGGACGGATGTTTTTTTTCAAGTGGGAATCGGTAAAAATTGAGTGAACGGAGGTTTTTTTTCAAGTGGGAATCGTTAAAAATTGAGTGGACGGAGGTTTTTTTTCAAGTGGGAATCGTTAAAAATTTAGTGAACGGAGGTTTTTTTCAAGTGGGAATCGTTAAAAAGTTCGAATTTTAAGCCATTTTGAGCCGTCAGCACAATAAAATACTCTTTATTAAAAATCTGTCAAAAATAAATATACTTTTGTGAACTATTAAAGTTTAATCAATTTATTTTAAATCAAATATTGCTTTTAGTTCAAATTATCGCAGAAATGCATTTTTACATAGATATGCATTTGTATGAGCTATTGATAGCCGTACAGCTTTATTGATACCTGGAAATTTAATTGATTCTTTCTACGAAGATCATATCTATAAAATTACTTGACGAATATGATGTGAGCGCCATTTTATGTAATTTTTTACTTTATATTTACTACTAGCAGTATAGCCCGGCGTTGCCCGGGTTTAATGAAAGCTTTAAAACTAATCCATGCTCAGACTCTTTGGACATTGGCACGAAAGACTAAAAAGCAATAGTTGTTTCCAGTTAAAGTGAAACTGTAGACTGAAAGAAAAATGAATGGATGTAAGTCAAATTTTGATTTCCTGGTATCGATATCAAATTTTCTGCACTATTGTAAGAACTGCAACCTTGAAACCTCTGAATATCGTTTCTTATGTCTTTGTCTATGAGTGTATCAAATTTGATTAAAATCGGACCACTCCTTCTATAACCCTATTTATTCGATTATCGATTTTCGGTATTTATCGGGGGTACCTCGACACAAAACCTAGCTAAGAACACTCGCAGACGCTTATAGTACAACTGTGTAAATTTTCAAGAACATTGGTTCAGCCGTTTCGGAGTCTATAGGTAACGGACACCCATACAGAGACACACAGACACACACACACAGACAAATTTCCATTTATAAATAAGTTTAGATAATTACCGCTCTTATTTTCTGATAATGTTGCGTATGGACGTTCTTATATACAAAAATCTACATGTTTATGCACACACACAAACACACACAAATTCAAAATTCTTTGTGGTACGCTTTTTCATTTATGAGGAGTAAATATAGTTTCTATTCAATTATAATATCTCTTCAAATTTGTAAAAAAGAAAACAAATTTTATAAAAATTGATTAATCATCAATAAAAAATATTTTTCTTGAGACAATACAGCCCATAGTATATCTTAATCATAAATCAATTAAAAGCGTTTCTTATTAAGTAATGTCTTAGTTTTATTTAGTACTTTTTTTTTAAATTTATACTGTTCAGAGTAAATGTTCAGTAACTGTGGGCCCTGTTGTACAAACAACTAATGATTTGTATTCAATGATTTCTCTTCATAACTTAAATAAAAATTAAATGGTACAAAAAATAAATGATTCTAAATTTCATAAAATTAATTATTTGGCAGGTGATAGATGTAATTTGTTTTCTTAAAAAAATGAATCAGTTCTATGATAATGTCATTCATTTGTGAATATTATCTTAAACATTTCCTTAAATTTGTTTTTCCAATAATGTTTAGACCAATGTGAGTTTTCACCGCTAATGAGGCTAAAAAGTCTTATACCAATTCATGGTCACGCGCCGACGCAAGAAAAAGAAAATGTTTCATCAAACGTTCTAAAAAGGACAAAAAATATAATTTAATGATCAAAAAATTGTTCAGTCTTTCCTCTTGATAATATGAAGATTTTGCCGATAAAATTAGGTTATTTTTAATTTTTTTAATTTTTTATTTTTAACTGAATGTTTGAATGAAGAGAATTTTATATTTATAGATTAAAGGGTTTTTTTTTCAAATTTCTAAACACGGCCAGCACTTTGTGGCCGTATTCATAGTCGATATTGACGATTGTTTCATCAAATTTTCTAACGTTCTAAAAAAAACAAAAAATATAATTTAATGATCAAAAAATTGTTCAGTCTTTCCGCTTGATAATATCATGAAGATTTTACCGATAAAATCAGTTTATTTTTAAATTTTTTTAAATTTTTATATTTTTAACTGAATGTTTGAATGAGATTTTTATATTTCTCGGGTAACGGGTATGATTTTTTTTTTTAAATTTTCAAACACGGCCAGCACATTGTGGCCGTATTCATAGTCGATGTTGACGATTGTTGAGATTTTCTTTTTTATTATGAGGGCTTACATTATTTTTAATTTTCCTTTACATGTAGATGAGGTTATTATGCTTATATTTTCTACAAGTAGGTTGCGTCTATAAGCAAAGCCGTTATTATCTCAAAAACAAAATTGCGTACAAAACAGTCATTGACTGCAACATATAGGTGGAGGATACACAAAAGCTCTCAACTAAAAGAAAACGGAACCAGCGAATCGAGTTCAAATCTCAGCAAGTTTTGTGGTTTCACTTTTCCATAAATCCCCGTGCAAAAGGCAGGATTTACTGTCTTTGTTCAGCGATGAGATAAATAGCAAGACGGTCTTTGCTCTTTCGCCTTGTTTAGTAAGCAGTCTAAGTAAAAGAAAATGAATTCAGACTGGTTGGTAGTACACGTGATTTATTTTGCAACAGTGTAGATTATATCTACCGGACTGTGCATTTGAGAGTGTTAATAAAGAGACCGTGCCTTCCGACATATACGTCCAAATAGGGATTAAAAATGAGCATACATGATGAAAAATATCCCAAACTTAATAAAAACAATCAGGTCGACTACCACAGAATCCAGCTGAACTTTGCACTACGCCTATATTGGGCGGATATTATTTAAATTTATTTTTTAGAAGAGAGTGCATAATCAGACCCTCGGTCACAATGACTTGTGACTTCATGCTATCACAACCATCGATTGATTTCGAACAGCTCCGACTATCCTGTTTTACTTAAAAAGATTGGATCAACTCATAGTATGGTTTTCAAAATCTTTTTGAAGGCACCGCACACTGTGATCCTTTCCCCATTACGATAAAACCCAAGCGTCACCTTCCTTCAGTCAGTCAGTTAAGTGCCATACGTGAAACACGACTGACTGGGCAGAATATTATCCCGCAGTAGGTTGCCATTGCTTTCTGCGGTAGACTGGTTGCCAACCAAGGCTATAGAACCCAATCTGTCCTGTCATTTATCCCATAGCTGGTAGGGAGAGACTGATTAATACCTTTCCCAAGGGTATTTGCGCGTAAGTGAATGCAATGAATTCAACTGGAATTTGAACTCGGCTCCCCGATTTCTCGTTCCGAGCCGATATCCACTGCACCACAACGACGCAACGGTAATTGTAAGGTTCGAACACGCATCTCATGGACTGAAACTAAATGTTCTAAACTTTCGATCACATGTGTGCATCTAAGAGGCAAACCCATTTCTGCTGGTAACTCATCCCAATCACTGCTTGCGTAACACAAATTCGCGTGAAGTGTTTAATAAAACCACTGGAAATAATTACAAGGATCTCCCGTCCTATCAGATGGAAACATGTGGTTTGAAAACAAAATTTCGCTGCATAGAATGTCACAGTTACCAAGGTTAATAAAATTAAGTGTAATGTTTTCCATTTATTTCATAATGACGTCTTAATTAAACAAATTCTTGGAAAAATAGTTCACTAAAGTTTAATGCACTGAGTTTGACGTAATGGATAACGGCGCAGAATACGAAATCGGAGAGACGAGTTCAAATTCCAGTCGGGCTCGTTACATTCACTTAGGCGCAAATACAATTGCCCAAATCATGAATCAATCTCTACTCTACTCATGTATGGGTTAAATAACACGACAGACTATAGACTTCGTTGGCAACCAGTTTATCGCAGAAAGAAACGGCGAAAAAATTATCTGCCTATCAGTTATGAATCGAAGGAGACATGATCGCTCAAGTGTGTTATACGAGATTAATTTCAAGTCTAGAGTAAGTTTTCGATCAAATGGCTTCATTTAAAATGTATGACAAGACTGGAGAATCTTTAGGGTCAACGTAGTGTTGATTAAACGTTACAAGCTTCGATTTAAAGTTATTTAATGATATTTCCTATCAAGCTATGTCAACGGAGAGATCAGCTATCAGGTTGTAGCCATCCAAATTTTGAGAATTACTCCTATATACCATTTTATCACATATATAGATAAATAGAGAGATAGAGAGAGAGAGAGAGAGAGAGAGAGAGAGAGAGAGCACTCTGGCTACTGGGGGTGTATAATGATAATATACACGCTAAAACGTCTGCCTTCTTCTACCGCCACTGCGGTCGGGTTTCAATCCTGGGTTAAAAGCAATCGGAGTCTAACCGTTGTTAAAGTATTTTACGAGAAAAAAATCGATGGACAATTTATTTATTTACACATTCTTTGCTGTTTCGTCTTTGTTTATAAACCAGCTTAAAAGACATAAAACTTTAAAACACCGGTTCTCGTACGAGCATTGAAGGTACGAAACATCGAGCTTGTTTTGTACGTAGATTGGTGACCACTTGGGAATACCAGGTACTGTAAGTTTGGATGTGTAATGCAAAATGGCTGTAGAGGCTGGTTAGTGAGGACGTGGAAGCATCATGTGCAGCATAGTGTAATGAATAATGGTTCGGCCTGAGAAATAAGCTGAATAGCAGAGCAGATTTGTGTCCTATAGGCTTCGTTGGCAACCAGTCTATCGCAGAAAAAAACGACAAGAAAATCTTCTGCCTATAAGTCATGAATCAAAAGAGACATAATCGCCCAAGTGAGTATCATGTATGGCACTTAACTGATTGACTGTTATACGAGTTCAATTTTAAGTCGAGTGAGTTTTCGATCCAATAAACTTTTGAGGCAAGTAGCCTCATTGAGAAAGTATGACCTTTTGTCAAAACCTCATTGAGAATGTATGACCTTTTGTCAAAACCTCATTGAGAATGTACGACCTTTTGTCAAAACTTCATTGAGAATGTATGACCTTTTTTCAAAACCTCATTCAGAATGTATGACCTTTTGTCAAAACCTCATTCAGAATGTATGACCTTTTGTCAAAACCTCATTGAGAATGTATGACCATTTGTCAAAACCTCATTGAGAATGTATGACCATTTGTCAAAACTGGAGCAAATTTAGGGTATACTTAGTGTTGAGTAAACGTTACAGGCTTCGATTTAAAGTTATTTAATGATATTCCCTATCAAGCTATGTCAGCTGTCTGGTTCTGGCCATCCAAACTTTGGGAATCTCTTCCATACACTATGTTATCATTTGTATATATACCTATGTTTTATAGACTACGTAATGAAGTTCGACAAAGAATACCACAAAGACTTGATAAAAATGCTCTGCAACCTTGACCTATTCGAGAAGGACATTTGATGGATCAAGGACCTACAGTGGCAGCAGGCCGCCTGCATACGGACAAGAAACAAGTTCAGCGTATATACAAAAATAGAAAGGTGTGTAAGACAAGGATGTGTTTTCTCAAACGGATCTATTCAACCGATACAGCAAGACAATCATGAGAGAAAAGGAAGTTCTGCCAGAATTTATCATCGGCGGTCACAGTCTAAACAATATAAGATATGCAGATTATACAATGCCGATAACAGACACGGAAAGGCTTCCTACAGAAAGTAGCAAAAGAAAGCGAAAAAAGGACTAAAAATAAACTACCAGAAAACTGAATGCATGATCATCAGTAAAAAGTGGAGCCCAACATGCCAACTACAGGTCAGTCAGTTAAGTGCCATACGTGAAACACGTTTGGGTGATCTCGAAAGAGACTTGACTGACTGGGCAGAAGATTATCCCGCAGTAGGTTGCCATTGCTTTCTGAGGTAGACTGGTTGCCGACCAAGGCTATAGAACCCAATCTGTTCTGTTATTTAACCCATAACTGAAAGGAAGAGACGGATTAATACCTTTCCCAAGGGTATTTGCGCGTAAGTGAATGCAATGAATTCAACTGGAATTTGAACTCGGCTCCCCGATTTCGAATAAGTAGGTACAGAGATTTAAATACCTGGAAAGCATTCTAATAGACACAGAAAGTGCGACAGTGACTTTACTACTTGAATTCTGCATGAGATCGACTCATACAAAGTTTGAATTGTGTCCAAAAGAATTTTTATCCATTCTTCACCGAAAAGAGTCTACAATTCTTTTAATGATGATGGTTGAGGATATTAATTCCTCACTAGTTTTTTCTAAAATGAACCATAAATGTTCAATGATATGATGTTCTACTTTATTAGAATGTTTTTTGTGCCATTCAGCTACAAATGGCATATTGGCATGGCCAAGAAAGCATTCCCAAGGCTGAGCAGAATACAGAGAGACGGTTTCATTGAAAGCAAAGAAACGAGTACTAGACTATTTTGTGATATCTGTCCTCTTTTATAGCAGCGAATTCTGGACAAACTGTTCAAGGATCAATGAGAGAATCGAAGCAACAGAGATTCGTTTTAACAGAAAGATACTGAGAATACCATGGACTGAACATGAGAGCAACGACGAGGTTCTGGAGAGGATTAAAACTAAAGATAGCATTAGCAAGAGACAGCTGAGGTTTCTGGAGCACGTAATGAAAAAGGAGGGCTTAGAGAATCTAATACTTACAGGATGAATACATGAGAATAGAAACAAGGGAGAAACCAGCGTGAGACATACTTGATGGTTTTGAGCAAGTGGAACGGTTTGGGAGAGATACCAAGAGGAGAAATATTAAAAGCGACAAGAGATATGGGCAAGTGAGAGTCTATGGTCACCTACGTCCTGAAGGGACACGACACGACACATAAAGTTATATATATATATATATATATATATATATACTAAAAATCGGGGAATTTTTTTAGGCAGAGGAATAATACCGGAAAAATTTGAGTTTGAAATTTACTACCGTTGTTAAAGTATTTGACGAGAAAAATTAATTAATTTTCTAGATCGATATAAGGAACTGCCATCTTTCAGCCTCGTTGTGGTGCAGTGAATATCGGTTCGGAATGAGTCGAGTTCGAATTCCAGTTGAATTCCTTGTATTCACATATTCACAAATAAACTTGGGAAAAGAGTCAATCTGTCTGTTCCCTCCAGTTATGGGTTAAATAACTGAACAAATTGAATTCTATAGCCTTGGCTGGCAACCAGTCTAACGCAGAAAGTCATGGCAACATACTGCGAGAAAGTTTTCTGTTCAGTCAGTCATGTCTCTTTCTAGACATGATCGCCCAAGTGTGTATCACGTATGGAAACTACGGTATGTGTGGTGTGGTGAAAAAATTAATGGTTCGGCTTGAGAAATGGAGTGTATAGCAGGACACATTGTGTCCTATAGCCTCCGTTGGCAACCAGTTTATCACGGAAAAATACGGCAGCCTACGACGAGAAACCATCTGCCTAGGCAGTCACAAATCGAAAAAAACATTGACCACACAATCGTGTATAACGTATAACATTTAACTGATTAAGCATAGTTTAGATGTGGCACAAGGCCGAATGTATGGAGCACCCAGTGAGTTCGAACTCGTTACTTAGTCATACATTGCAAGTTACAACTGCATGTGCCACTAGGTCGGGTTTTAATGTTCGTTTTTCGACCATGCTTTAAAAATGCTCCAGTTCCCTAGGCACCTATTTTGAAAACACTTTATCGTCGGTTAATGATCTCCCTGGACGAATAGCCCCTGGGGGATTAAGCAAATATTAATTTAAACTAGCTGGGCCCATGGAAGTATATACAATTTAATAAACGAAGCTTAGATCTGGCAAAGCTATATCAAACTCAATACTCAGTCGTAATTGGTCTTTTATTTTATTTTATTTTATTTTTTGATGTTCTCCCTGTACAAGGCCAGGGAGCCACTCGAGGTAGAGAGTTACAGAGTCAGAAGCACAGTTTATGCGGATATGTAGAGAATATAAAGGTTAATAAGGGGCCAACATTGTAGTATTCGAGGAAAACACCCTCTTGGGAGCCGGTTTCCCAGAGCAGCGGTTCGCAGAAAGAAGTTTCCCGAGTGTAATTTCTCACACACGGAATACGAAAAGAATGAAGGTGGTTCGCTACAAAGTTCGGAGCATGGTGGAATTTAACTGTAGAGGTTAGGACTAGTAGAAATAAAGAAAATAGTTCGTCTGAGCACTTTCCATGGAAATAGCAATGGGTCAGTGATAGGTTTGTGACATATGTTGTAGGGTGAAAAAAGAATTGTCAACCACAAGGATTCGGAGACGCTATTTGGACTCTATCGAGAATAAGAAGTGATGACTGGGCGGCTTTTGTCCATAAATGGCAGCAGTATTTCATTTTTGTCCTGATCTGGATCTTTTAAAGATAGAGGATAGCACGAGGAGACAGGTACTTAACAGAACGGTACAAGTAATAAGAACATTTTCTATGCATATTTAGCGATAGATTGTATGTACGAGTTTCCCTTGAGATCTGAGTTGGGTTTAGGGCACCATTGTCGCTCAAGACATGGGGGCCTCCTTAGGGCGCATCCGTGAAGTGAAGTTGGACCGATCGGCGATGATAAAATTTAATTTGTTTTGTTTATTCACACAATGGCTCTTAAATTTTAATGCTTTCAAAACAAAACTGCTCTCCTTTAGCCACCATGAAGAAGCTTTCCTAACTCCCATCAGTATGGATCATGCCAGTCTCGCAATACACCGTGTTTCCTCTGCCTCACTCCCTCAGCCGATTTCATAAGGAATGAATAGATCGAATCAACAGATACATCTACATCAACCAAGAAGGTTGGGTCAGTGTTCTGTGCCAGGAAATTTTACTCGTCAGAATCCATCCTGCACATATACAAATCTATCATTCGACCGTTCATTGAATATTGGTACCATATCTGATCGGGTGCACCTGCTATTCATCTCGGGGTTCTTGACGAAATCCAAAAGAGTTTCTGCAAAGTAAACGATCCCGATTTGGCAGTCAGATTTAAGTCATTTTCTCACGGATAGGGTGTGGCTTAGACTCCATCTTGCACATATACAAATCCATCATTCGCCCGTTCATTGAATAATGGTGCTATCTCTGATCGGGTGCTGTTGCTATTCATCTCGGGGTTCTTGACGAAATCCAAGAGTTTCTGCAAAGTAAACGATCCCGATTTGGCAGTTAGATTTCAGTCACTTTCTCACGGAGAGGGTGTGGCTTAGAATCCATCTCGCACATATACAAATCTATCATTCGCCTGTTCATTGAATATTGGTGCCATATCTGATCGGGTGTTCCTGTTATTCATCTCGGGGTTCTTGACGAAATCCAAAAGAGTTTCTGCAAAGTAAACGATCCCAATTTGGCAGTCAGATTTAAGTCATTTTCTCACGGAGAGGGTGTGGCTTAGAATCCATCTTGCACATATACAAATCCATCATTCGCCCGTTCATTGAATAATGGTGCCATATCTGATCGGGTGCTGTTGCTATTCATCTTGGGGTTCTTGACGAAATCCAAAAGAGTTTCTACAAAGTAAACGGTCCCAATTTGGCAGTTTGGTTTCAGTCACTTTCTCACGGAGAGGGTGTGGCTTAGAATCCATCTTGCATATATACAAATCTATCATTCTCCCATTCATTGAATACTGGTGCCATATCTTGAGGTTCTCACGTCATCTGCGGACAAAGCTGAGTGCTTTGCCCGCAGATTCTCATCCAACTCCACATTTGACTCGTCGGAGTACACCCACCCGACTTCCCTATTAGAACTGAGGCCAAACTGCACGACGTATATATTACCCCGACAGTAGTATCCCGAGTAATTTCAAAACTCGACCCCCATAAGGTGAGTGAAGACGATGGAATCCCTGTGATAGTCCTTAAGAGGTGTGCTCCTGAACTTTCCCCTGTCCTCTCTAAACTGTTTAACTACTGCCTTTCTGCTTCCTGCTTTCCTGCATGCTGGAAGTTCTCTTCAGTCGTTCCTGAATTTAAGAATTGTGGTGAACCCTCGGACCCATCCAACTATCGCTCGATATTCGGGAAAGTATTCGAGGACATAATCAATGCTAAAATAGTTCATCATCTCACTGCCCACAAACTCTTCTCTGACCGGCAATATGGCTTCCGCTTTGCCAGGTCCACGGCCGACCTGCTAACAACCGTAACGGAGTACATGCTACAGGCTCTTGATGAGTCTGACGAGGCTCGCGCGGTTGCTCTGGACATCTCCAAGGCTTTCGACAGGGTTTAGCACTCTGGCCTCCTATGCAAACTACGGGGTTACGGTATTACCGGTCGTCTGCTTCACCTAATCCAATCTTTTTTAAATAACCGCAAAATTAAGGTCGTTTTGAATGGGCGTGCCTCTTCATCCTACAGCACGAATGCTGGTGTCCCCAGGGCTCTATCCTGGGCCCGACGCTCTTCCTTATTTTCATCAACGACCTCCCAGATGAGATCAAGTCCCAAGTAGGCATCTACGCAGATGACACTACAATATACTCCCGCACCAGTAAGAAACCTGTCGTGGCGGACAGACATAACCTCGCTGCTGACCTTGAATGGGATCTACACTCTGTGGTGAACTGGGACAAGAAGTGGCTTGTCAACTTCAATTCGTCTAAGACCAAGCTGTTGTCTGTCAACCATTACAGGCAACCTCTCCTGCCTCTCAAAAGCATGGACCAAGCGATTCTCCCTACCCCACGCCTCCTCGGACTTACCCTCTCCTTGAATCCATAGCAAAATCTACTGCTAAGAAGGTTGGGTCACTATGTCGATGCAGGATGTTTTTTTCCGCCTGAATCCATCCTGCATATATACAAGTCAACCATCCGTCCGTGCATGGAGTACTGCTGCCATTTATGGTCAGGCCCCCCTGCCGTTATCCTCAGTGTGCTTGACAGGCACCAAAGGAGAGTCTGTAATGTGATAGGTACTGATCTGGTGGCTCGACTGCAGCCACTTCCCCACCGTCGAAATGTGGCCTCCCTATGTCTGTTCTATAAATACTTTCATGGCTTCTGCTCGGACGAACTTAAGTCACTGGTGCCTCCTCAACAGGTGTTTACTCGTGCAACCAGACTGGCAACTGGGTCCCACCCATTCACAGTCAGGTTAGCCAAATGCAGACGACAATTCTACTCCTGCAGCTTCTTCTCTCGCACTTCCCGCCTGTGGAACTCGCTCCCATATTATTGCTTTCCTGACGGCTACAACCTCCAGAGATTTAAAATCAATACTCATCTACTAACCACTGACTCTAGCTCTCTCCCCACCCCCGTATATCCTTCCCTTTCTCTCCAGCTATGTATCTGTCATCGCATCTGCTTTCTTAGCTTTCTATTGCTCCTTTCTAACTAGTTTGTACTCCTCAGTCTTTTCTAATTAATCGTTTTACAGTTATGTAGCTCCCTGCACATCAGTGGCATTTCTGCCTGGCTCGGGGTGAAATGATTAAAAAAATATATCTGATCGGGTGCTCCTGCTATTCCTCTCGGGGTTCTTGACCAAATCCAAAGGAGTTTCTGCAATGTAAACGATCCCGATTTGGCAGTTAGACTTCAGTCACTTTCTCACGGACAGGATGTGGCATCCTTCTGTCTTTTCTACAAATATTTTCACGTTTTCTGCTCTGATGAATTTACTCGTGCTACTAGATTGGCAATTAAGCTTTACCCTTTTAAAGTCAAAATAGGCGAATGTAACCGTCACTTCTACACTAACAGTTTCTTTTCTCGCACTTCCCGCCTGTGGAACTCTCATCCGTATACTTGCTTCCCTGATAGCTACAATCTCTAAAAGTTTAAGTGTAGCGTCGATTGCTACCTTCTATCTCATTGAGTCCCAGATTTCTTTTATAATTTTTTCTACATTACCAGTGCCTCCCCTTTTTTTTCCTCTTCCTTCTCCTCTCACTCTAACTCACCTTGCTTGGGGTGAAATGATTATAAAAAATACAAAATTATTTAAATGTTTATCTCATAGTTAGATTTATATAACGGTGTCCAGAGTAGGAAATTCAAGTGAACTTAGTATAAGTACAAAAATATATCGATGAAATGGATCTCGTGCTGAACATTTATGCGGTGTTTTCGGTGCTCTACCCTGTTTCTTATCTACATCAAAGACATTCCTGATATTATCAGCTCCCAACAGATAACGGAAATATCTATGCTTGCTTTGTCAGGGATAGTTTCAAAATATTAAACTCAAGCGTCAGATGGATAGCCCACAAGCATTATTTCTTATCCACGAAAAAGCTGGGGTTATTATTTGTCACCTGACGTGTATCCTAAAAGAAGAGGTTCCGAGGGGTTTTGAGAAATTCTTTTACGGTATTACCCTTAAACTCACTTTAAGCTGGCCTTGTGTCACATAGGGTTTCGACATAAGTACAGGGATAAATATGTACCTACTTCTGTCTTAATAGTAAATTCCAAATTTCCGATAAAGTAAAACTAGCAGCTAATCGGGAAAACGACCGTCAATCATTTGTTAATTGGGGCAAAAAATGGCTTGTAAATTTCAGCGCCTCCAAAACAAAACTGGCATCTTTTAATCGTCATAGAGAACCATTTTTATGTTTCCATTGGCATGGTTGGTTAATATTAATATGACTGTTTAAGAAAATAAATAGATAAATAATACAAGAATATCAACTCAAATATGTGTACCCACGGAGTAGATAGACAAATCTATCGCCCGGTTCACACTCCACCCACGTCTATTGAACAGGTGATAGGCTCATCCCTTGTTTCCTGTTTAGGATGTGGTTTCCGGCTTTCTCTTTTCCAATCTTTACACTCTTTTATTTTTTATTTTTTTATTTTTTTTTTCAATTGGAGTAGATAGACTAATCTATCGCCCGGTTCACAATCCACCCACGTCTATTGAACAGGTGAAGAGGCTCATCTGTTGTTCCCTGTTTAGGAAGTGGTTTCCGGCTTTCTCTTTTCCAATCTTTTCACTCTTACGTAGCCCCCTGCGCTTCAGTGGCATTACCTCCTTGCTCGGGGTCATATGATTAAAAAAAATAACGTTTATAGTATGGCACTTAACTGACTCATGCACCATATATATATGCCACTGACAATCGTTTGTTTTCTTTTACTTTGCGTTTGTCTTTACCTAAATTTATATTTACTAACTTTGTATATTCTCGTCTTTAGCAATAAAATTAATCAACACAAAATATCTAGAAAAACCGTCAACACTCACTTTTATCGAGGTTTTATTCTTTATATCATTTAAAGGTTCTAGAGCCTTCCCTCTATAAACAGAGGGGCTGATTTCTTGCGAGTTTTGACTATTATTGGACTCTAGTTTTCCTTGCATTTTTTCTCACCCCCATTAACCATCTCTAATTTTACATGTCTCCTATTCCCAGAAATTAACTTGATAAGGCTAGGACGAAATTGGTTGTTTTTAATTTTTTAGTAAAAATGCCATTTAAACTATGCTTATTCCTGGCTATTATAACATTTTTACGACAAAGAATTTGTTCATATATATATATATATATATATATATATATATATATAGAGAGAGAGAGAGAGAGAGAGAGAGAGTAAGAGAGAGAGAGATAGATAGATAGATAGATATGAAAAGAATGAAATCGATATGAATAGATAGATAGATAGAGATCGATAGATAGATAGATAGATATGAAAAGAATGAAATCGATATGAATAGATTGAGATAGATAAATATATATATATATATATATATATATATATAGATAGATAGATAGATAGATAGATAGATAGATAGATAGATAGATAGATTGAGATAGATAGATATGAAAAGAATGAAATCGATATGAATAGATAGATAGATAGATAGATAGATAGATAGATAGATAGATTGAGATAGATAGATATGAAAAGAATGAAATCGATATGAATAGATTGAGATAGATTGATATGAACAGACTGATAGATAGATAGATAGATAGATAGATAGATAGATAGATAGATAGATAGATAGTGTTGTGGGGAATTACCCACCTAATAATGGACACTCCTTTGCCTATATTAACCGAGAGTTAATTATTCTCGAGGTGAGCCGGGGCGACAGAAACACTGGTTTCCAGTACGACTTCAGTTCAGCTCAGCCTAGTCTGTCTGTCTGTCTGTCGGTTACTTGTAGCCAAGCTATTATTACTCTTTCTCTTTGTATCTCTTTGTATCTCTTGTTGACGTAATATATGTTCTTGACCTACCACCGTGTTCACTCATTATTTTATGGTCCCACACCGGGTCCATATCAGATGAATAGATAGATAGATTTTTTAATCAGGTGAAAGAAATATTTAGACACGTGCAAACTGTTTATTTAGTAAACTTCCGATGCATATAATCCCATAAAATCTCCGCTGAGCATATTTTTTGATATAAAGTTAAAGGTTACTCATTTTGAAATATGCAATAAAAAACAACAGAAAGAGATTTCTATTACAAAGCTGACGACTGCGTTTGTTTTTTTTTTTGTTTTGTTTTGTTTTTTTTTGTTTTGTTTTTTTTACTGCAGTTGCTCTTCCTTAATTTGTAACTTTCCCGGCATCTGTAGTTGTGTAATCTCCGAAGTAGAAACGTGTTAAATTTGCAAATAAGAAAGTCTCTTAAGATGTTTTATTAAGATGTTAAAGAAAAGTGCTGGCTACGAAAATAAACGAGCCAGACGGAAATTCAATCTAAAGAGAAGATAACTCTACAAAAACGCAGTGTCGGCTGCTATTAAAAGTGAATCATTAATTTAGTAAGTTTCTCCTGCAGGGTACAGATAGACGTCCATTTTTCTTCTGTGTTCTGACTGGATTCCAAGTAAACAATCACACAACTCAAACATAATATTAATTTCTTTCATACATCTTGTTGCCAACACAGGCTCGCACACATACACACACACACACACACACACACACACACACACACACACATATATATATATATATATATATATATATATATAAATTAAAATATAGGATTAATTCAAGGATGTTGGATGTTCATTTCGATATGAAAATCCCCACGGGGGATAACACATCACCTCAGCAACAAAAAAAATCCTTTTAGAAACTGGAGAAAAATCAGTCTAATATTCATTTTTAAATAGATTTGCAAAGAAATTAAAAGAAAAAGAAAAAGAAAAAGATAAAACAAAATAAAAAAAAATAAACAAGAAAAGAAAATTGGCATCGTCTGGGTTCGCAAAAAAAGAAAGAGAATTGTAACTTAAAAAGAACGGACGCGTGTTGAATTGATATATATATATATATAAGTAAATGTAGATAGATGTTAAATATGATATATAAATAATAATACAGAAATATTATATAATAATATATAATACACTATATATATATGTGTGTGTTTGTGTATTTGTTTTAATGTGTGTGAGTTTGTACGAAATGTATTTAAAACAAAAGTAAAATTCATGAGACCAATCCCAAAAGTTTTTAAACGACACGTTTCACCGCCATTTGTTGGGCTCAGTCGGAATGAAAAAACAACCTCTGCGTAATGAAAATCTGCTGAAATTTTTTCGATGCTAACTTAGCAACCACGCCATCGCAAATGATAGGCTCTTTAAAAAAAAAAATGATAGGCTCTTTAAAAAAAAATCTCTTTTTCGATGCTAACTTAGCAACCACGCCATCGCAAACGATAGGCTCTTTAAAAAAAAAACTCTTATTCGACGCTAACTTAGTAAACACGACATCGCAAATCACAGACCCCACAGAAAGAAATAATTTTAAAATTCAAACCTATTTCGACCCTTAGTATATATGGTACAGTGAATTTAATATATATATATATATATATATAAACGAGATTATAATTATACTCGTCTCGGAAAACTTCCTCGAAAAATATCGAATGAAGGGGAAAATGGTTGCTAAAAAAGAAAGAGCTTAGGGCATTAAAGTCAGTCAAAAGTGTTCGGACCGAAATCAGCACGAAGCCCAAAGAAACAACCCGACACGAGTAATCATCTAACAGAAAAGCGCTCAATATAAATGTAGAGCAAACAAAATAGCACATTCCCTGATGATCCGTTCAGATGAAACCTAGGTAGGTTCATCTGGCTCATTAGGTGCTCTCTCTCTCTCTCTCTCTCTCTCTCTCTCTCTCTCTCTCCATATATATATATATATATATATTATTTATTCATAAATTATAACATGGATATGTTACAATATTACTACAAAAGTAGCCATTTT
>JBBBDQ010002355.1:77500-255000 GCA_037127315.1 Ascarosepion bandense
GCCGACCTATTTCTAATTTTTATTTGTTTAACATTATTTTTTAATGGATACTCGCATTTGTGTTGAAAGTCTGTTATTATATATATATATATATATATATATATATATATATATATATATATACCTTTGTATATATATGTATAGAGAAAGAGAGAGAGAAAGAGAGAGACAGACAGACAGAGCTGACATATTCACTTGGATTGGTGTAAGTTTGTGACACTGGGCTTCACGCTTTTGCGATCGTCAGACAAAAGCGTAGTAATTTATTCATTTGCGATCGCCAGACAAAAGCGTGAAACGTAGGGTCACAAACTCCCACCAATCCAACTGAATATATATATATATAGTTTTAAGGTGCACTATATTTATAGGATAAAGTGCTCAATATCATTGGAGTCAACACTCAGGTGCGACAGACTGTTTCCTGCTAAGCGCAATCATCAGGCCACAGATGTGGCCTTATGATTGCGGGACATTGAACCAAATATTCCATTAAGGCAGGCGAATACTTCAGACATACTACAGGCGATACTGACAACAATGACGCTGCTAATAGGGAAAACATATCTGAAGACAATATTGAAAGCAAGTGCGCAAATCCTTAACGGATGACAAGAAACAACATTAATCCTAAATATAAATAGAGATTAATGAAAAATCAAAAAAAATATACTCATAATTTTATCATCAACTGCTAAGAAGGTTGGGACACTGTGTCGGGCTAAGATGTTTTTTCCTCTTGAATCCATCCTGCATATATACAAATCAACCATTCTTACGTGCATAGAATACTGCTGTCATATATGGACAGGCTCACCCGTTGTTTATCTCAGTGTTCTGGACAGGCTCCAAGAAGAATCAGTAATGTGATAGGTAGCGACTTGGCTGCTCGGCTCCAGCCACTTTTTCACTGACAGGATATGGCTTCTCTCTGTCAGTTCTATAAATATTTTCATGGCTTCTGCTCGGACGAACTTAAGTCACTGGTGCCCCTGACACAGATGTTTACTCGTGCAACCAGACTGGCAACTGGGTCCCACCCATTCAAAGTTAGATAAACCAAATGCAGGTGACAATTTACTGCTTCAGGTTCTTTTCTCGCACTTCCCACTTATGGAACTCGCTTCCATATTCTTGCTTTCCTGACGGCTAAGACATCCATAAATTTAAAATGAATGTCAATACCATCTCTTAACAACTTGACTCTAGTTCTTTCTACATCACTCTGTATATCTTATCCCTCCTCTCTACCTTTGCAACTATCGTCACACCTGTATTGCCATCATTCTCTTGCTCCTTTATAAATGATTTGTCTTTCTCTTCACTCTCCTCCTATCTAATCTTTTTACTCTTATGTTGCCCCCTGCACATCAGTAGCGTTACCGCCTTGCTCTTTTCTCTGTTCACCCCACTCTCGTCAGTATTCTCATTCTTCTGTTGCCCTCTTCCTGACACCCCCTGTAACCTGTCACTCTTTCTCATAACATTCATCCTATGTAACCTCCTGCACAACAGTGGCAGTAAAAATCCTTGCTTGAGGCCACACGATTATAATTATAAAAAAAATATGAAGGAGTGATGCTGACAACTGACTGTTCAAAAAAGACTTCAAAAGTAATTAGTACCCCCTGTCATCAATCAGCATGTGGAAATACAATCATCTTTTCCTTCTCATTTTACATTCATTTGCTCAATATTGATAAAGAAGGGGCGACATCCTTGGTGTAACAATCATGTCAGCATGAATTCCCTTAGCGGCTAAAGCCATTTCTTTCAGATATTTGATAATACCTTCTTCTTTATGTAACATAAAACACTAAAAACTACACACTTATCGAACTGGTAATTTTTGAATTAATATTATCTTATTTTTACTTATGAACAAATCCCCTTCAGTATATATTTTAATATCTTTTTGTCTATTTTGATTTTTTAAATTTTTTCTTTTATTTTTCCTTTATCTTCTCCATTGTTTAAATACGTCTTCTCTCATCTTTTTTCTTTTTTCTTTCTTTTTTCTGCTTTATTTTCTCCATTGTTTAAATACGTCTTCTCTCATCTTTTTTCTTTTTTTCTTTCTTTTTTCTGCTTTATTTTCTCCATTGTTTAAATACGTCTTCTCTCATCTTTTTTCTTTTTTCTTTCTTTTTTTCTGCTTTATTTTCTACATTGTTTAAATACGTCTTCTCTCATCTTTTTTCTTTTTTCTTTCTTTTTTTCTGCTTTATTTTCTCCATTGTTTAAATACGTCTGCTCTCATCTTTTTTTCTTTTTTCTTTCTTTTTTCTGCTTTATTTTCTCCATTGTTTAAATACGTCTTCTCTCATCTTTTTTCTTTTTTCTTTCTTTTTTCTGATTTATTTTCTCCATTGTTTAAATACGTCTTCTCTCATCTTTTTTCTTTTTTCTGCTTTATTTTCTCCATTGTTTAAATACGTCTGCTCTCATCTTTTTTTCTTTTTTCTTTCTTTTTTCTGCTTTATTTTCTCCATTGTTTAAATACGTCTTCTCTCATCTTTTTTCTTTTTTCTTTCTTTTTTCTGCTTTATTTTCTCCATTGTTTAAATACGTCTTCTCTCATCTTTTTTTCTTTTTTTCTGCTTTATTTTCTCCATTGTTTAAATACGTCTGCTCTCATCTTTTTTCTTTTTTTCTTTCTTTCTTCTGCTTTATTTTCTCCATTGTTTAAATACGTCTTCTCTCATCTTTTTTTCTTTTTTCTTTCTTTTTTCTGCTTTATTTTCTCCATTGTTTAAATACGTCTTCTCTCATCTTTTTTCTTTTTTCTTTCTTTTTTCTGCTTTATTTTCTCCATTGTTTAAATACGTCTTCTCTCATCTTTTTTCTTTTTTCTTTCTTTTTTCTGCTTTATTTTCTCCATTGTTTAAATACGTCTGCTCTCATCTTTTTTCTTTTTTCTTTCTTTTTTCTGCTTTATTTTCTCCATTGTTTAAATACGTTTCTTCTCTATCTTTTTTCTTTTTTCTTTCTTTTTTTCTGCTTTATTTTCTCCATTGTTTAAATACGTTTCTCTCATTTTTTTCTTTTTTTCTTTTTTTCTTTCTTTTTTCTGCTTTATTTTCTCCATTGTTTAAATACGTCTTCTCTCATCTTTTTTCTTTTTTCTTTCTTTTTTCTGCTTTATTTTCTCCATTGTTTAAATACGTCTTCTCTCATCTTTTTTCTTTTTTCTTTCTTTTTTCTGCTTTATTTTCTCCATTGTTTAAATACGTCTTCTCTCATCTTTTTTCTTTTTTCTTTCTTTTTTCTGCTTTATTTTCTCCATTGTTTAAATACGTCTTCTCTCATCTTTTTTTCTTTTTTCTTTCTTTTTTTCTGCTTTATTTTCTCCATTGTTTAAATACGTCTTCTCTCATCTTTTTTCTTTTTTCTTTCTTTTTTTCTGCTTTATTTTCTCCATTGTTTAAATACGTCTTCTCTCATCTTTTTTCTTTTTTCTTTCTTTTTTCTGCTTTATTTTCTCCATTGTTTAAATACGTCTGCTCTCATCTTTTTTCTTTTTTCTTTCTTTTTTCTGCTTTATTTTCTCCATTGTTTAAATACGTCTTCTCTCATCTTTTTTCTTTTTTCTTTCTTTTTTCTGCTTTATTTTCTCCATTGTTTAAATACGTCTTCTCTCATCTTTTTTCTTTTTTCTTTCTTTTTTCTGCTTTATTTTCTCCATTGTTTAAATACGTCTTCTCTCATCTTTTTTCTTTTTTCTTTCTTTTTTCTGCTTTATTTTCTCCATTGTTTAAATACGTCTGCTCTCATCTTTTTTCTTTTTTCTTTCTTTTTTTCTGCTTTATTTTCTCCATTGTTTAAATACGTCTTCTCTCATCTTTTTTTCTTTTTTCTTTCTTTTTTCTGCTTTATTTTCTCCATTGTTTAAATACGTCTTCTCTCATCTTTTTTTCTTTTTTCTGCTTTATTTTCTCCATTGTTTAAATACGTCTGCTCTCATCTTTTTTCTTTTTTCTTTCTTTTTTCTGCTTTATTTTCTCCATTGTTTAAATACGTCTGCTCTCATCTTTTTTCTTTTTTCTTTCTTTTTTCTGCTTTCTTTTTTTATATTCTTCCGGTTTAAAATCTGGATTTTCACGTTCAAACATTCGCTATATTTTGGTCTATCTAGCGAATCATACATACACCGTTTTTTTTAAATCTTATTACCTTCCAATCCACTTAATTCTTCTCATTGGATAACCTTGTTCTTATTTCTTCAATTTTGTTTATTTATTTTAAAAATCTCCTTATGTACATATTACAAATTAAATTGAGTAAGTTTTACTGCCTAATGATGGTGTTTTAACACCAAAACTTTATAACTATCAAGTTGCAATATTCAATTATTATCATCATAATAATAATAATTACTATATATATATATATATTGTAACAAAGTTGTAGAACACGTAGGTTTTTTTTTACCTGCTGTTCATGCATTTACTTTTATAAAGAGTGCTTGATACAACAATTATATTGTAATGGTTGTTGCAATGGTTTATAAATTCATAGTATCACTACACAAACATTTTCGCTTTTCGAATCTGCTACGTGCGCTTCTCATCGGGTGATAAGCTGAAATGAAAATTAAATGGTGAAAACGGATTATTTATGGTGATATGATGTTTAAGTAAAAGTGGGCTTAGGTTAGGAGAGGTAGCTTAGTTTAAGACAGGTTCCTTATTTATTTTGTCTGAGTACTTCTTAAATTGGAATTTATGGGTTTTTTTTTAAGAAGGCTGGACATTTTTTGTTTATTTTACTGCTATCTATGTGTGATTGGAGTGGCGCCGCTGTTAATGAAAACGATGTAAGTGAATGTGGGTTAGAAGTTTAGTATGATCTATTCGTCAATTTTTTGTCATAGAGATACCGCTTTGGATTAGGAGAAAGGTGTGGGGTAGCTTAGTTTTGGACAGATCACTTTTTCGTTTAGTTCAGATAATTCTTATATTGGGATATATGTTTTTTAAGGAAAGGTAGATAGATTTTATTTTACTACTATTTATAAGTGGATGGAATTGCTGTTAATGTTGCGTGAGATTTATTTTCTTTTATTTATACGTTATTTGTTCTTTCTATTTTGAGGATTGATTATGTGTATTTGTTACTTTTGGGGGGATTGTTTCGTGTGGATGAGGTATTTTTCGCTATTTAAATTTTAACGAGAAATATTTGCGATGTTTACATAATACTGCTAATTCAGCTCTACGGTTCAATAGTTGGGGTATTTTATAATGTGTAGCTTTTCACTTAAGCATAAAGGGCAGGTGTCGTTAATCGAGTTGCAGGTTCTAGTTTTTTCTAGGATTTTTCATTTTAATTTGGATTTCTGTTTTGAGTCCTTTAATTTCCAAAAATATTTAGAAAGGGATGTTTGGTTTAGGTATAAGTTGTTTTTGAATGAAGTTAAGTGCATTTAATTACCATTTAATTTTCATTTTAACTTATCACCCGATAAGAAGCGCACGTAGTAGCTTCGAAACGCGAAAATGTTTGTGTAGTGACACTATGAATTTATAAACCATTGTAACACCCATAACAATATATATATATGTAGTAATTTATTCATCTCAATATTTTTACTCATTTTATTACTTAAACAATTTTAGCATACTGAACAGGAAATTTTATTTATTTATTTTAAAAATCTCCTTATGTACGTATTAAAAAATAAATTAAATATATTTTACTGCCCTATGATGGGTTTATGGTTATCAAGTTGCAATATGCAATTATTATCATAAGAATTATATCGGATGTACTACTATATTTTGCTCGACTTTTTTCTTGCTGCATTTTATATTTAGAATTTTTTACTGTATCATACCCTTTTACTGCGAAACCAATAAATCGTAAACGCAAATTCTACTCCAGTTGCTTCTTTTCTCGCACTTTCCGCCTGTTGGTTTCTCTTCTATTTACTTGCTTCCTCGACAGCTACAATCGCCAAGAATTTCAATGTAAAGTCAATAGTCATCCCCTATCTCACTGACTTGCATCCTCTCTCTCATGCTCCTTTCTCCATCCACT
The DNA here is from genome assembly GCA_037127315.1 of Ascarosepion bandense. Taxonomy (NCBI): domain Eukaryota; kingdom Metazoa; phylum Mollusca; class Cephalopoda; order Sepiida; family Sepiidae; genus Ascarosepion; species Ascarosepion bandense. The sequence continues at coordinate 83,540 of JBBBDQ010002355.1, forward strand.
CCACTCTCATCAGTATTCTCGTCCATCTTTTACCCACTTCCTAACACCTGCTATAACCAGTCAATCTTTCTCATATCACACGGTTCACACTCCACCCACGTCTATTGAACAGGTTAAGAGGCTCATCCCTTGTTCCCTGTTTAGGATGTGGTTTCCGGCTTTCTCTTTTCCAATATTCTCACTTGGTTTTTTTTTTTCAATTGGAGTAGATAGATCTATCTATCGCCCGATTCACACTCCACCCATGTCTATTGAACATGGTAAGGGGCTCATCCGTTCAATCTTCTCACTTGTTTTTTTTTTTTTTCAATTGGAGTAGATAGATCTATCTATTCCCCGGTTCACACTCCACACATGTCTATTGAACAGGTTAAGAGGCTCATCCCTTGTTCCCTGTTTAGGATGTGGTTTCCGGCTTTCTCTTTTCCAATCTTCTCACTTGTTTCTTTTTTTTTTCAGTTGGTGTAGATAGGTCTATCTATCGCACGGTTTACACTCCACCCACATCTATTGAACAATTTAAGAGGCTCATCCCTTGTTCCCTGTTTAGGATGTGGTTTCCGGCTTTCTCTTTTCCAATCTTCTCATTTGTTTTTTTTTTTCAATTGGTATAGATAGGTCTATCTATCGCACGGTTTACACTCCACCCACATCTATTGAACAATTTAAGAGGCTCATCCCTTGTTCCCTGTTTAGGATGTGGTTTCCGGCTTTCTCTTGTCCAATCTTTTCATTATTACGTAGCCCCCTGCACATCAGGGGCGTTACCGCCTTGCTCGGGGTGATACGATTAAAAAAAAACAAAAAAAACTCATCTTCTTAGTAAACCTTTTGCACAACAAGGGCCGTAAACTGCCTTGCTTGGGTCGATATGATTATAGAACAAAAATTAATCCTAAACTAAAATAATTTAAATAGCAATTTGCATTTAAAATTTCAAAAACATCTTTCTCTCAGGTGCATGGTTAGGTCTTGAAGGCTATCCCAATGCGTTGAGTAAAATAAAGGTAGGTAAAGAAGGAGTTGGGTATTAACTATTTATTATACATTAATATTTCGAGATCAAAATCTTATCTTCAGAATAGTAGGAGAGCTTGTGTTCGATTTCGTGCCTTTCAACGAATGGCCATTCTTGACTACTACTATTGTTGTCAATTGTAGTGTGTGTGCGTGTGTGTGTGTGTGTGTGTGTGTGTGTGAATGAAAGTGTGTTAGAGCATGTATGTATGTGTGTGTGTGAATGAAAGTGTGTTAGAGCATGTATGTATGTGTGTGTGTGAATGAAAGTGTGTTAGAGCATGTATGTATGTGTGTGTGAATGAAATTGTGTTAGAGCATGTATGTATGTGTGTGTGTGTGAATGAAAGTGTGTTAGAGCATGTATGTATTTGTGTGTGTATGCGTGTGAATGAAAGTGTGTTAGAGCATGTATGCGTGTGTGTTTATGGTATATATATGTGTGTGTGTGAATGAAAGTGTGTTAGAGCATATATGTATGTGTGTGTGTGTGCGTGTGAATGAAAGTGTGTTAGAGCATGTATGCGTGTGTGTGTATGCGTGTGAATGAAAGTGTGCTAGAGCATGTATGCGTGTGTGTTTATGGTGTATGTGTGTGTGTGTGTGTGTGTGTGTGTGTGTGTGTGTGTGTGTGTGTGTGTGTTATTGATAGCTGGGGTCGTTTTACGGTGTGATGATATCAGTCCGCTTTAATATGTGGTTTATCTAAGTATGTGTTGACCTGACCGATAGTTTGACTTTTGCCAAAGTGGTAGAGGGCTTTGTTTTATGACCTGGTGTTATATCTGTCTGCTTTAATTGGCGTGTTTATTGCTACATTATTTTGCCATCCTGTATTCGTTTTCGTGTGTTCTCGTGTGTGCGTGTGTCATATGTGTGTGTTTATGTGCGTATACTTCTTGTATCTTTCACTCATTTGGGTTAATTAGACATTGAATTATATCACTTTGTATACTCCATAGCTTTCCTAGACTTATCAGTTAACTTGATAAATGTTTATGACGATTCTGAAATTTAAAACTTAGAAAAAACAATAACGTTTTCGCTCTTGCATATAAATTTTGTTACAAAATAAACAAAACGTGTCGGCTAAGATAACTTTTTCTGCTGTCTTTATTCATTCAGCCGACATTACATAAGACATCTTTCTCCATAAGTGACTGCGTATTGAAGTGTGCGTGTGTTATTTCTATACACGTAAAAGGACAACACACTAATTTTCATTAAAAAGAAATTCGAGAACATCATTAACTTCCTTTCGTTTAGCAGTTGGCATTTGCCTCTGTTATTGCGACTATAACAATGTCAGCTCTCTGCCTTCGGGTAGAGGGCGCTGTCTGCTCAGAAGCAGAGAGCACTAACCCAGTCGTGGTTCCGCCGAAGGGTAGAATCACGACAAGGTAATAATAGACATTTTTTGGTCTCGGCTATATGGCCGGGAAGACCCACTATAAAATGACCTTGTGTCACATCTAACCTTGCGTGGGAAGGTTGGTAATAATTGACTTGTGTCACTTAGTGAGCTCCATAGTTTGCGTCGACATTTCGGTTAATCTGCTGAAGATGAAACATGTCGGCTCGGATAAGTTTTCCTTTTTTCTTTATTTATATTGATCTTTGACACATATACATTGCTTCAAACACACACACACACGCACACGCACACACACACACACACACACACACACACACACACACATATATATATATAAACTTATTCATAAATGGAACTTTGTGTGTATATGTGTGTGTGTCTGTGTGTGTGTGTCTATTACCTATAGACTCCAAAACGGCTGAACCGATTTTCTTGAAAATTTACACAGTTGTACTATAAGCATCTGCGAGTATTCTTAGCTAGGTTTTGTGTCGACCTACCCCCAATAAATATCAAAAATCGATAATAGAAAAAATCGGGTTATAGAAGGAGTGGTCCGATTTTAATCAAACTTAATACACTCATAGACAAAGACATAAGAAACGATATTCAAAAGTTTCAAGGTTGCAGTTCTTACAACAGTGCAGAAAATCGATAATATATATATATATATATATAAAAAAGGCAAGATGTTTGTGTGTGTGTCTGTTTATCTACCTATATGTCTGTATTTTTTAGCCCTTTTATTTTAGTTTTTGCTTCGGGTTTGGCTTTAAGTAGGTATAATTATAATTGTATTTCTTAATCTCAGGCATGATACCATTTACTCAGAGGATTTATTTAGCCTTCAAAATTCAGTTTATGACAAAAAAAAACATATTTGATATCGATACCAGGAAATCAAAATTTGACTTACATCCATTAATTTTTCTTTCAGTCTACGGTTTCGCTTTAACTGGAAACAACTATTGCTTTTTAGTCTTTCGTGCCAACGTCCAAAGAGTTTCAGTTCCAGGACCACGGATTATATATATATATATATATATATATATATATATATATATATATATATATATATCCAAATGAATAAGGAACGTAGAAAATAATTGCAACGTTCAAAACGTTGATTTAAAACAGTGCTTAATATAAAAATAGAGCGATGAATGTTTATTTATTATTCCTTTAAAACATGTACAAACTACAAAAGTAATAACTAATAATATATATATATATTCATCGCTCTATTTTTATATTGAGCACTGTTTTAAATTAACGTTTTGAACGTTGCAGCAATTATTTTCTACGTTCCTTATTCATTTGGATATATATATATATATATATATATATATACACACACACTACCGGTCATAATTATTAGGCAACCTTTTTTTTTTTAGGAAATGATGTATTTCATACTATTTTTTAGTATTTATTGCCAAATAAATATAGAATGGTTCTTTTGTTGTTATTACCTTGTAAAACCTTGCAAGGCAAGGAAGCAAAAATGAACTCGTCCGAATCACTCTAAATTTTCGTCATTCTTTCATTGATGAAACTCTAATGTAGGTAATTATTAAATATTTATAAATTCACTTGATGCACATGTTGTGCAATATTACCAAAAGAATTATTTTATTTTCATTTACAATTATTCACTGGCAATAAATACCAAAAAACAGTATGAAATACATACTTTTCGAAAAGCACCGGTGTCGCCTAATAATTTTGGCCGGTTGTGTGTATATATATACATATCCGCAGACAGATCTGTTTCGCTGTAGCACAGCTCATAAATACGGTTAGACAGCCGATTACATTTTACCCAGGATTGAAACCCAACCGAATTGGCGTCAGCCCGCGATTTTACCTCTGAGCTATGGGCTATATATAAAGTAAACCTACTGAGTCAGACAGACCTACCAAGGTTTCAACTAAGCGGATCGTCAGGGAAAGCTTTGTTAGTCCATTACTCGTGTCGGGGTTTTTGCTTTGGGCTACGTGCTGACTCGTTCCTAGTTCTTTTGACTGATATTCATGTACTTAGCTCTTTCTTTTTTAAAATATATATATATATATATATATATTTAATCGTATCATCCCGAGCAAGGCGGTAACGCCACTGATGTGCAGAGGGCTACGTAATAGTGAAAATATTGGAAAAGATAAAGCCGGAAACCACATCCTAAACAGGGAACAACGGATGAGCCTCTTAAATTGTTCAATAGACATGGGTGGAGTGTGAACCGGGCGATAGATAGATCTATCTACTCCAATTGAAAAACAAAACAAAGTGAGAAGATTGAAAAAGAGAAAGCCGGAAACCACATCCTAAACAGGGAACAAGGGATGAGCCTCTTAACCTATTCAATAGACATGGGTGGAGTGTGAACCGGGCGATAGATAGATCTATCTACTCCAATTGAATAAAAAAATAAAGTGAGAAGATTGAAAAAGAGAAAGCCGGAAACCACATTCTAAACAGGGAACAAGGGATGAGCCTCTTAACCTGTTCAATAGACATGGGTGGAGTGTGAACCGGGCGATAGATAGATCTATCTACTCCAATTGAAAAAATATATATATTAATCGTTTCACTACAAGCAAATCAGTACTGTCACTGGTGCGAAAGGGTCATGTAAGAGGAGAATGACAGATTACTTAGAAGAAGAGAGAAAATAAAGATGAACCAATTACTAAGTTTCTCATAGAATGGGTAAGAGAAGGATGGTAATACTGGTGTGAAGAGAGCTGCGTGAGAGTAGAGTGAAAAGGGAGAATAACAAGATACAAGGAGCGTAGGAGAAAGGATAAGAGAAGGATGGGAGTCAAGAAGATAAGAGATAGCAATTGACTTTGTGATTGTAGGTATCAGGGAAGTAAGTATACAGAAGGGAGTTCTACTGGCGGGAATTGCGAGAAAAGAAGCTGTTTGAGTAGAAGTATGGCTGCATTTGGTTGTTTTGACTGTAAAAAGGTGGGACCTTGTTGCCAGTCTGGTTGCTTGAGTAAATCCTTGTACAGTACGCAGCAGGAAGCTAAGCTCGTCAGACCCGAAGCCATGAAATATCTGTAGAAGAGACAGAGGTAAGCCACATCCCGTTGGTGAGAAAATTGCTGGAATCGAGTCACCAGGTCGGGATTGATGACATTTCAGATTCTCCTTTGGATCAACCACGAGATGAACAGCAGCGGCCCCCGACCATATAGGACTGCAGTATTCAATGCATGGGCAGATGGTTGATTTGTATACTTATAAGATGAATTCAGGTAAGAAAGACTTCCTAGCCTGACACAGTGACCTAATCTTCCTAGCAGTAGACTTAGCTATTGATTCAATGTAGTCGTTCCACATGTCATCTGAGAGGGTAAGGCCGAGGAAGCGCAGTGTATTGTTTTCGAGGAGACTAAGTTTCTATGGTGGATGACGGATAGCAGCTTCGTTTTGGAAGCATTAAAGTTTACAAGCCATTTCTTACTCCAGTCCGCCATATATTGGAGGTCCTTCTCAAGATCAGCAGCGAGGTTATCTTTGGCCACCTTGGCAGATTTCTTACTGAGGCGAGATTAAATAGTGTGCCGTCAGCGTAAATGACTACTTTGGATTTAACCACATCAGGGAGATCGTCGATGAAGATCAGAAAGAGCGTCGGACATAGGATAGAGCCCTGGGAGACACCCGGGCTTGTGTGATAGGATCTGAAGGCATGCCTGTTCATGACGACCGCCATTCTAGAATTTGATAGGAATGATTGAATCAAATCAAGAAAGCGTCTACTGTAACTTGCACAGAAAGCCAGCGTGTCAGACCCCATCAAATGCTTTGGAGATATTCAGGGCAACAGCTAGAGCTTTGCCGTTCTTATTGAGGGTCTGGTATATGTGCTCGGTGATGGTAGATAGCAGTAGACTTGGCAAAGTGGAAGCCATACTGTTTGTCGAAGAATAGTTTATGGACGGTGAGATGTTGAACTATTTCACTTCGGGGAGCTGAGTTCGAATTCCAGTTGAATTCCTTGCATTTACTTACACACAAATACCCTTGGGAAAGGTATTAATCAGCTTCTTCCTTCTAGTTATGGCTTAGATAACAAGACAGATTGGGTTCTATAGTCTTGGCTAGCAACCAGTCTACCGCAGAAAATAATGGCACCTATTGCGGGATAATCTTCTGCCCAGTCATTCATGTCTTTTTCGAGACATGATTGCCCAAGCGTATATCACGTCTGGCACTTAACTGACTGATTTCCTCGAACACTTAGCGGAAAATTGGTAGGAGTTTGATAGGGCGATAATACGTGTGTGTGTGTGTGTGTGCGCGCGCGTGTGTTTGTGTATGTGTGTGTGTGAGAGAGAGAGAGAGAGAGAGAGAGAGATTAGACAATTTTCAAATCAGGGAAGATCAGCTGTTTCTGCCACCATGATTTCGACCTTTTCTCTTTAATCAGGCGATTTGATTTGACTGTTGACTAACATAGTAGCGTAACCGGCTGATATTTCCTACTTATATATATATATATATATATATTAAAAAAGGATTAATTCAATGATGTTGAATGACCATTTCGATATGAAGATCCCCACGGGGGATAACACATCACCTCAGCAACAGAAAAATCCTTTCAGAAACTGGAGCCTCCAGTATCTGAAAGGATTTTTCTGTTGCTGAGGTGATGTGTTATCCCCCGTGGGGATCTTCATATCGAAATGGTCATTCAACATCATTGAATTAATCCTTTTTTAATTTATATTTGCTCTGTAATATTTTATTACATGGAGCTCTCTTCCTGTATCATTTTTTAATATTAAAATAAAATTTTTTAATATTAATTAGGATCGTTTTTTTTGGAAATTACCTTCCTGCTTTTTTCGCTTGGATTAAAGTATCTGAATTAAAATATATATATATATATATATATATATATATATATATATATATATATATATAAAATAAATTTCGATGTTCAGATCAATTGTATGGCCATTTCTACATGAAATCCCAAAGAGAAATTTCACGTATCATCGGCAACTTTATTTAAAAATAAAGTAAGATATATTACCGGCGGAAGTTTAAAAAAAATATACATCACAGAAAAAAATGAAGGGGTGGGATTGAAAGAAAGTAGACAGAAAGCATTGTCTATTTTTAGATTTTTGGAAAACCTTACTTTTAAACTGAGTTGTAAGTTAAAATTTAGTCTTGTCTGGCTCTAAGAAAAGAAAGGATAAAGAAAGATGTTATGGTTGACAGGGAAGTAAGCTAAGAAAAACAGAAAGGAAAGGAAAAAGGAAAAAAAAAAAGAAAAAAATTAATCTCCATAGAAACGTTAACAGACGTGTTGACAAATTAGCGTTTTTTTGTTTAAATAAATGGGATGAAGTTATTAGAAAAAATATTTTGTGGGGAAACTCTTGACATAAAATTTAATTTTGAAACTAGATTTAAATTAAAATAAAAAAATGAAATTTATAAAATTTATAGAAAATTATAAATGCTTTTTATTTTGGATTAAATTTTTATATATATATATATTTCATTTGGAAACGATTTATTTCTGCAAACTAGGTTTCAACCCTTTGGTATCTTCAGACGATTTATAATAACTAATTTTCCAATGTTTTCAAACGTTCAATAGGGTCTTTTACGAACGCGCAAGTGGAATTTTAAACAACCGAAAATTTTTAAAATTAAGAAGGAGTTACTTAAGTATCTTAAACTCTTTCATCCAGGTTTGTATGATTCTCATATATTCTTATATATTCATATTTTCTGGTGTGATTACAGCGGCATATTATTTCTGATCTTTCATTTAAAAAGGTATTTTTAAAAACAGATATAATAAGCAGAAATCTACATTCAAACTGGAAAACCTTAAAAATTGTACAAAACTAGCTAACTACGTGTGGAAATTATAACAAAACCAAGAAAAAAATGGAAAAGACCCTGACATAACGTATAGTGTAATTAAAGAAAGTCAAATCTTGTAACGGCGGTGATGTATGCAAATTGTACCAGGAAGAAAAACGGGACATAATATTATTTCTAGAACAAAAAAGATATATAAGACATGATCGCCCAATTGCATATCACGTATGGCACTTAACTGACAGATACACTTATATTTAGTAATGTGTATTAATTTGTTAAAATACATCTGTAATGTAATTTTTCAAATCACAAACAAATCTTGGATTTCGACTATAAACTTTGTACTTGAAAGAAAAAATCTGTTGGGATCAAGTTAGGTAAACGCTCTGGCCAATCAGCTGAACTTTTATATATTCTCTGTCAGCAGTGTGTAAATCCGCCCAGACGTGTATTCACATTGAATAGGTGTGATTAAACAGCAAAAATGCAAGCTAGCAGGTGAAAAGTGCATTTAAATTGAATGAATATTGTCATGAAAGTCAGGAATACAGACGCCGAGTGACAGACGAAATTGTGTGAAGACAAATGAAATTGCTGTTCTCAAAAGTAAAAAAATATAGAAACAACAGGTTATTAACATTGCAATAAATATTATTTTGGAAAAATACAAAGCCAGCTCTGCATTTAAGGAATGTGGTTGTATTTTGTTAAGCAGCCCTTTTAAGTCAGAGAATATAAACCCTGGAAAAGCAGTGGCCAAAACAATAACAATAACTCGACAATAATAAGCAATATGCGCGGCAAAAAAGGTGTCTCAGTCGAGAAAATTTGGCCTGTATACAAGAGAGGTCAAAGAGTAAGAGATAACTTTTTACGAAAATGTGTGTGACAATATCATAATAATCAGGCGAGTAGAAATAATTATATATAAATATATTGTCTGATTAAAAACAGAATATCTACCCAAATACGAGTATCGATTGAAAATAATTTTCAAACAAATAAATAATATATATATATATATATATATACACACACACACACACAAAATCCATCAATTCCGACATATTTTACATTTATTTGCTTAAACATTTTTTTTTTTTTTGGTTTAAACATTAAAGCATTGACCACATATGACAGCAGTACTCGATGCACGGACGAATGGTTGATTTGTATATATGCAGGATAGATTCAAGTGGAAAAAATATCCTGGCCCGACACAGTAATCTAACCTTCCTAGCAGTGGATTTAGCTATTGACTCAATGTAATGGTTCTACTTGAGATCGGAAGAGAGGGTAGAGCCGAGGAGGCGCAGCGTATTGCACTCAGAAAGACTCGCTTGCTCCATGCTTATGGGAGGCAAGAAAGGTTGCCTGTGATGATTGACAGACAGCAGCTTGGTCTTAGACGCATTGAAATTTCTTCTTAACTCAATCCACCACAGAATGTAGATCCTTCTCAAGATCAGCAGCGAGGTTATGTTTGTTCGCCACGCCGGATTTCTTACTAAATCGGGAGTTAATTGTGGCACTTGATCTCGTCTGGGAGTATATTTGAGTAGATGCGCTGATTTTTATTATTAAATAGTATATTTATTTACTTGTACTGGCCTGTATAATCGAGAAATAATATGCCTCTTCCATCAGGATTCAAACCTGCGTCCGCTAGAGGAATCCGTTATTAGATCTGATGTGTCTTAGACCGCACGACTACGTAGGAACACCCGATAATACGAAGACCGAATAGTGTTCGGAACACACATTTTTCCCGATTCTCGAAATATACATATCTACTCTGGTTCGTATCCAAATGTAAACAAAGACTATGTATTTACGAAATTTTACAAAAACTCTTTTTATTTAACAGTTAATCAGCACGGAGAAACGAAATCGATGAAGTACGTTCGAATTTCAACTCACCAAATATCTTGATAAAAAAAAATTCATTTCGCAGACTATATTATTCTGCTTGCACACACACACACACACACACACACACACATACACACAAACGTATGCACACGCACACACAAATATGTGTGTGGGTTATTCTGTTTAGTGCAGGCACACATATATCTATATCTATAAAAGTGACTAGTGTGGACGTTGTGTAAGTATTTGTTTGCTTGATAGATTCGACTTAGCGTCTGCATTTTGCGGTCTAGCTCAACGGGAGTTGCGCTCAGATGTAGATCAAAATTTTAGATCGCTAACGACACCTTTAAATTTTTCAGAAAGCCAAAATTAGGGGTAGAAATATATATATTATCAGATCACAAAGTCAGGGATCAGTTTAGGCATAGATTATAATATAGAATCGATCACCATACTTTATATTATATATATCTATATATGGTGCTTTTCCCCCTACCGCCCTAACCCAATAGAGACATTGTCATCTATATTCATAAATGTGACAAAGGTGGGCGTTGTGTTAGTATTTGTTATGTAAATTCATCATATGTTTTTTATTCTTATTATTCCTTAAACTACCCGAGTGAAACCAGGGTAAACTGCTAGTATATATATAAATGTGTGTGTTTGTGCGTGCAGAATAGCATACACACGTGTGTATGTGTGTGTGTGTTCTAAGCAGAATAATCTTGTCTGTGACAAGAAAATGTGTGTGTGTGTGTGTGTGTGTGTGTGCTAAGCAGAATAATCGAAATCTGGCCTTTGACGAGAATTTTTTTTGATGGGCCAGATACCTGGCTAGTTGAAATTCGAACGCAATTGTCCGTTTTCATTTTCTCGTCTTGATTACGTCAATTGGCGCCGACACTCTTTTTCAGAAGTATGAACAGAAATTTAGGTCCTGTGCAATCCTTTTGTTTTTCTTGTCCTCGGAGGTGAGCTCGTCAGAAAATAAAAACAAATGTAGATGCATTAGCCAAGGTCAATCATGTTTATAGTCTGAATACATCTCGTCTTTAACATATGGTGTCCGTCCAATCGCAGCCGACAATATTCTGACAAAAATTACCAAGAAGGCGAGCCTTTTCCCGGAAACCCTACCTTCGTCAATCAACATTTAGGAATCAACAATCCTTAAAATTCAAACCAATCCATATTTTTTGCTGATCGAGGCCATGTGGCTCGTTTCATACGTTTTTCTTCAGAAATTCCATACATCCTATCTTACGTAAGCTAGAGTTTATGCAATGAAATATCACCGTTTTCTTGTTTGTTTGTTTGTTTTGTAGATTGTTAACATATGGTTAATATCGGAGAGTCTTGGGTGGGTGGACTATGAACTAATGTCAAGTTTTGGTTGCTTAGACAAATAACCATATCGGCAGAGAAATTTGAAGTGGCTCAATTTTCAGTCGTCGGAATTCTCGAAAAGTCAGTAGCGTACGTCGTCGGCTGACAATTGCTACCCAGAAGTTCGGGGAATTTGAACGGGATTCAGCAACTGTGTTTAGTGCGTTTCCCATGTCTCGCCAGCCATTTCTCACAATCATTTCAACAGAAAATTATCTTATTTTTTTTAAATTTCTGCTTTCATCTTAATAGCGTTTTTTTCTCATTTGTTTTCACAACCCCTGGGCTTCGTGGCATTATTGTGATGCTATGATTAAAATAGATTCTTAAAATTAATCCCTAATGCTACGTGTATATACACATTGCATTTCAGGATTTATTTATTTTATATTTTTTTATAATCGTGTCTCCCCAAGCAAGGCATTTTACTGCCACTGTTGAGCAGGGGGTTACATAGAAGGTAACTTATGAGAAAGAGTGACAGGTTTCAGGGGATGTCAGTAAGAGGGTCGGAAATGGATGAGAATACTGATGAGAGAGAGAGAGAGGATGCAAGTTAGTGAGATAATAGATGACTATTGATTTTACATTTGAATTCTTGAAGATTGTAGCCGTCGGAAAGGCAAGTAAACGGAAGGGAATTCCATAAACCGGAAGTGTGAGAAAAAAAGCTGCTGGGGTAAAATTTGCGTTTACAATTTATTGGCTTCACATTAAACGGGTGGGACGTAGTTGCTAATCCTGTGACACGAACAAATTCATGTATGGGGGAGTACCAGTGAGTTAAGTTCATCTGAGCAGAAGCCATAAAAATATTTGTAAAAGAGACACAGGGAAGCCACATTGCGCTGGTGAGAAAGTGACTGTATCCGAGCTGCCAGGTCGGGATCGATCGCATTACATATTCTGCGTTGGATTTTGTCAAGGACCCCTAGGTGGATTGCTGGAACACTCGACCAGATATGGCAGCAGTATTCAATGCACGGGCGGATGGTAGATTTATCTATTTATTTATTTTAGTTCACTTCGTTATCGTGAACATTGTAGTTCAATGTATCTTTTTCAGCTCTGAGAGAGTTTAACGCGATCTCGTTTTTTCTCACATTCTGTAAAACTCGGTAACCGCTTGCATCCTAGTAGCTTTATTGTTTTGCTCAAGATGAAATGATTTAAAAAATAGTTATTTATTTAAAATAGTTATTTATTTAAAGCCGCCATATTTTGTCTGGTGATTCTATTATATCTCATGATTTTTGACAGAACGCAAACAATGGTCTGCGATCAAAGCGATCCTTATACCTGGCCTATACGACTGGGGTCCATGATTGAGGGCGGATATATGGAGACTTAAATTACTACTGAATAACAATTACTGAGAACATTTTTAGCAAGGAACGTGTTAGCAATGTACTGTAATTTGTTAATTATCAACTATAAATAATATTAAGAAGGCACGTTACAATTATTGACTTATTTCCACAAATGCAAATGTACCAAGACAGAACAAGCTACCATAAAATAACTAAATGAACAAAAATCACTTTATTTATCATAAATTAGACATTTTAGATAATATTGTGAAAATAATGGGTTAATTCTTTTAGATTGATTACAGAAAATATAATTGTATAATACAATCAGAAAGTAATTTCAGCATTTTACAAAATCGTATATCAACAAAGTATGAAAACACTTAAAAAAAAGGTGAATTTCAGAGAAACAATAATTTTGATAATCTTTACAAAATTTATTATTATTTTTTACATGCACAATTTGTTTTACAGAAGATGAAAAAATACTCATTTCACTATATTTCAATATTAGGTATTAACAATACGCATAGTTAATCTAGCGAGTTAATTAAAGAGAGAAAATTGCAAACAAACAAATATATATCTGGTATTCCTGTGGAATCTCGTGGAATTTTAAGTTACAACAGCATATTTTTTTAAAAAAATGTTCATATTCTTGAAGACAAAAAATGAATAAATATTTTCTCTTCCATGGGACAATCTTTTCTTGACATTTTATTATCTTTACGAACCCAAGTTTCACGGTCTGTTAAGTTATCAAGTGTTTTGCATCTAATTTGATCCAGAAAATTGCCATATTCTGAGCAATTATGGCTATAAGTTGTATACTTTGACTTCAATATTTAATTTAATTAGTTCTAGTATTTTCAATATTTAACTTTTTCACTAACATTTTGAACTGTTATAAAATATGGAACTCCAGAATTTTGTTTTAATTTTCCAAATAGTCTATGGTAAATTTTCCAAGTATAACAAAATTAAACCCACTACTTAGAAAATATCTACAACCATCAATTAAGCCATTGCATGTATGTTCAATGGTTAGACTAGTATCTTTTGATAAAGATTTCATCTTTTTCTTTGAATTTCTCCCATTCTTTTTGTCCTTTATTCCAGAATTAGAAAAAAATATCAGATGCTCATCATTTAAATCTGATATCACCTTTGTCAGTGGATCATTTCCTTTAGCATCACCATATATTTCGCAAACAATTTTCAAAAATTTTAATTTTTTCAGAGAAATTCACTGTTTCTGCAGTACCTCATTCCCATTTAATAACTGATGTGGTTTCAATTGTTTGATTATAAAAAAAAAACTTTCAAACAATAGGGAACGTTTTATCGCTCAACAGGTTTTGGGTAAAAGGCTACATCAGTTAGTTTCCACAGCTTAACAAATTGAGTTTTTTCATACTCAAAAAAAAGACACTTTACAACTTCACATTCTCTATCATCTGATTTCAGATTAAAACAATAATTCATATTTTTAAAAGGGCGGACATGATTAAAAATAAATAACAGTTATTTTTCATTATCCTAGGCTTATTTTTTTTTTTTATCATATCACCCCAAGCAAGGCGGTAACGCCACTGATGCGCAGGGGGCTACGTAAGGGTAAAAAGAATGGAAAAGAGAAAGCCGGAAACCACATCCTAAACAGGAAACAAGGGATGAGCCTCTTAACCTGTTCAATAGATGTGGGTGGAGTGTGAACCGGGCGATTAAAATCAATGTCAAATTTTTGGAAATAAATATTGATGGTTTCTGTTACTGCCACATACAATTCAATCTCCAGGAGTTTAAATGTAAAGTCAATAGACACCTCCTAACACACTAACTCGCACCTATTCTCTCAAACACTCTTCCTATGTACCTCCTTACTCGTCTATCACCCTCCTTCTGACATTTCCTATATCTAATCACTCTCTCACCGCCTTCCCCTATGTAACCCCCTGCGCTATAGTGTGGCAGTGGAATGCCTTGCTTAGGGTTAAATGATTAAAAAACAAAAATTGCAATTACTTGACTGTTTGATTGCGTCAAGGATATATAAAAAGTCTCCACATAAAAATAATAGTTGCCTTTAATTTTGCTATTAGAATCATTTTAAATAAAATTTTTGATCTATTTAAATATTTTACCATGTTGACCAATACTGTTTTTTCTAATCTCCCGACAAACGAAAGTTACGACATGATGTTTTAAACAAACTTTACGTACACTTCGTCACCTAAAGGAATACGACTTTTCTGATTTTCAGAAATTTCACTAAAATATAACTAAGAAAATTAAAGTCATCTAATTTTAAAACTTCTGATGTTAAAATTGATAATGTTCTCACACAGTGTAACTCGAAATCACCCTGAAGTTTGTTATGTAATAAATGATTTGGTTGGTTGGTTGGTTGGTTGGTTGGTTCATTTAACGAGCATATCAACCTTCATTAGGTCATTTAGTGCTGAAAACCATTTTGATTTGTTTTATTTAGTTTTATTTGTTTTATTGTTTTTGTTTGTTTATTAGTAACATTTTTCATTCAATAAAGTTTTATTGGTAACATTTTTCATTCAATAATGTTTTGTTGGTAACATTTTTCATTCAATAAAGTTTTGTTGGTAACATTTTTCATTCAGTAAAGTTTTGTTGGTAACATTTTTGGTCCAGCAAGATGATTGACCATTCAGCCACTGCTTACTAAATCCGTTTATTGTATAATGTGGAGAGCGTGGGCGTATTTTCTTGTTAAGTTTGTCAGATTTAGAACTAGACATGACCAACTGATTGATTGGATCGGGTCTATCCAATCGCCCGTCTAGCTCAAGTCAGGGCCAATGTGGTGTGTTGCAGGATCTTGTCCTTATAATATCCTGGACATGATCAGCTCAAACACCAGGATTCCGTTCTCAAGCATTACGGGTCGCCACCCACGGTCAACAGGTGGCCCCATTGAGGGGCTTTTATCCTCCGCAGGGGGGCAGTTGGCGTATTCTGATGCCCCGTCAACAGGGCTATGTAGTGACTAAAATGTAACAAAGTATTCAAATGTCTAGAAAGAAATTATGATTGTGATATTCTTATCTCAATATTTTGTGGTGACATAACATTAATACTTTTATTTTTTTCTCATTATCGATTTTAAGTTACTGAGATAATAAATTGATTCATTCATTTGTTACAAGTGTTCGAGCACTGATATTCGACTTTTTGAATGTGAAATAATTGTTGTATATAGGCTAGCATTGTAATATTCAAAATTTCAAGTTTTCAAAAATTTTAATTAAAATATTGGATTACTTGCAGCAAAAAAATCACCAGATTGGATAAACATCTGGTTATTTCATTTATAGCATCTAGCTGCTGAGACAAAATCCTGTTGAACAATATTCTGATACAGTTTTTAAAAAGTGAGGATTTTGCCTTTTTCTAGAAATTGTGCCAACTCATCATTCTGCACATTTTGAACATTTCCTATTTGGTTAAGGATTAGGTTATACATTTATGGGAAATTACAAAAAGTTGATGGTGGATTTCTAGGTTGTACTTTTCTTACGGTGACCAGTTTGATAATCAGATGGAAAATGTCTTTAACTGACAACAGGGTTTGGTTTGTCAGGTGTGTTGTCTTGAAGTGTTACTTTTAATCATCGTTTACTTTTCTTGCAACGACCAATTTAATAATCAGATAGAAAATGCCTTTCACAAACAACAGGGTTTGGTTTGTCAGGTGTGTTGTCTTCAAGTGTTACCTTTATCTATCGTCTTGCTTTTTTTTTGCAATGACCAATTTAATAATCAGATGGAAAATGCCTTTCACAAACAACAGGGTTTGGTTTGTCAGGAGTGTTGTCTTAAAGTTTTACCTTTAACTATCGTTGTGCTTTTACTTTTTTTTTTTTTTTTTTTTTTTTTGCAATGACCAGTTTGATAATCAGATGGAAAATGCATTTCAGAAACAACAGGGTTTGGTTTATCAGGGGTGTTGTCTTGAAGTTTTACCTTTAACAATTGCTCTCATTCATTTCGATCGTCGGGAAGACCAAATACACAAACCTTATTTTATTAATCACAATTACCATGACAACCTTTTACCCCAGTACTTTTTACCATTTTGTGAAAGATTATTAGACCTTCTTCTTCACGTGCCCTGGTTCTTTCAGGACGTAGGCGGTCATGAACTTCCACCTACCCCTGTCGCTTTTAGCTTTTAATATATTTCCTCTTAGTATCTCTCCAAGACCTCACTTGGCCACCCATTTTGCTCAAGCCTTTCAATTAGGTCTCGCGCTACTTTCTAATGTCACTCTTTCCCTCTATCCGTTGTGTGAATACAAGATTCTTCAGACCCTCCTTCCTCATTACGTGTCCCAACCGTCTCTTACTGATGTCAAGTATAAGTTTTCTTCTCGTTTGCATCCTCTCCAACACTCGTCATTGCTCACGTGCTCGGTCCATGGTATCCTCAACATCCTTTCTGTAGAACCACATTTCTAATGTCTCGAGCCTCTCCTTTCATCTTTGAATAGATCGTCCAACATTTACTGCCATACAGAAGGACAGATACCAAAGAGCAGTCCGGAACTATTGTCTTTGTTTTTAATGATATTATTGAAATTAAACAAAAAAAGATTGCTTTGATTAGTGTAAATCGATTAAAAAATCGATTTACACTAATCAAGGCAATCGTCTGCACTTAGCCTACAGCCAACAATATTTTCCCCTGAGTAAGCCGAGCATGGAAAGGACCTCCAATCCGTTGTGGACTGGTGTAGGAAATGGCTCGTAAATTGTAATGCTTCTAAAACGAAGCTGCTATCAATTAACCATCGTAGACAACCGCACCTACCTCCCATTAACATGGACCAGGCTTGCCTCCCAGAGAGTAAAACACTACACCTAATTGGTCTCACACTTTCAGCGGACCTCAAGTGGAATGACTATATCGAATCCATTGCTAAATCCGCTGCTATGAAAGTAGGTTCTCTGTGCAGGGCTCGGAGGTTTTTTCCGTCTGAATTTATCCTGCACATTTATAAATCTACCATCCGCCTGTGCATTGAATACTGTTGCCATATCTGGTCGGGTGCCCCTGCTATTCTCCTTGGGCTTCTCGATAAGGTACAGCGGAGGGTCTGTAATGTGATCGATACTGACTTGGCAGACCGCCTGCAGTCTCTCTCTCACCGGCGCGACGTGGCTTCCCTGTGTCTCTTCTATAAATACTTTCACGGCTTCTGCTCCGATGAACTTAGATCACTGGTGCCCCCTAGGTTTGAATTTGCACGAGATACTAGATTATCAACTAGATCCCACTCTTTTACAGTGAAACCGATAAAATGCAACCGCAACTTCTACTCCAACAGTTTCTTTTCTCGTACTTCCCGACTGTGGAATTCCCTTCCACATGACTGCTTCCCCGACGGCTACAATCTCCAAGAGTTTAAATGTAAGGTCAATAGACACCTCCTAACACACTAACTCGCTTCCATTCTTTTAAACACTCTTCCCATCCTCTAAACTATCTATCACCCCCCTTCTGACATTTACTATATCTAACCACTCTTTCTATTTACCTTCCCCTATGTAGCCCCAAGCGCAATAGTGGTAGTGGAATGCCTTGCTTGGGGTGAAACGATAAAAAAATACTGTAACTGGTGTGCAGGGGGTTGCAAGAGAGAAGAGCGAAAAGAAAGAGGAATAAGATACAGGGTAGATTGGGGAAAAGATAAGAGAATATGGCTATCAAGGAAGATAAAAGATGGCAATTAACGTTGCACTTAAACTCGTGAGGATTGTAGCTACCAGGGAAGCAAGTGTATAGAAGAGAGTTTCAAAGGCGCAAAGACGAGAAAATAAAGTAATTGAGTAAAAGTGGCATAGATAGATAATGGTCAAAGATAATGGACGAGAAAATAAAGTAATTGAGTAAAAGTGGCATTTACATCTGACTGTTTTCACTTTAAAAGGGTTGGGCTTATTTGCTAGTCTCGTAAGACGAGTAAATACCTGTAGAGGGTCAAGCGTCAAGCCGTGAAAATATTTGTAGAAAATGACAGAAGGAAGCCATATCCCGAGAGAAAGTGGCTGAAGCCGAGCTGCTAAATCTGAATTGATTACATTGCTTGCAGATTATCTTTTGAATTTTGTGGAGCACTACAAGATGAATAGCAGGAGAGCCCGACCGGTTATTTAATACACGGACGAATGGTAGATTTGTACATGTGCAAGATAAATTCTGACAAGAAAACCTTACTGGCCTGAAACAGTGACCAAACCTTCCTAGCAGTGGCTGTAGCTATTGATTCAATGTAGTCGTTCTACTTGAAGTAGGCTGTGAAAGTGAGGCCGAGGCGCAGTGTATTGGTTCTGGGAGACTAGCATCACTCATACTGATGGGAGGTAAGATATTTTGTCTATGATGATTAAAGAAAATCAATATTAACTTAAACTATTAAAATATGTTTTTTTTTTATAAAAAGTGCAGGATTTTTTTTTTAAGTTTGGTGGGTTTAGGATTTAGAAATTAGAATTTTAAAGTTTTGGAATTTATCATCTTATGTTATTTTCCGGTGTTTTTAAGGAATTAGGTGGTTCCAAAGGATTTCAACTTGTTTGACTGGTCAAGGTTCGATTTATGCTGAAGTTACATAGTAAACTGAACATCCCACATTAAAACTTTTGGATAATCGCAATTTATTGATGGGGATTGATCATCTCCTTCCCCATAAAATACCGTTATCCAAACAAAATTAAACAATTTAATTTTTTTACAGCATATTTTTAAAAAATATTAAACTGGTTAATTTTTATGTTTTACATTTTTAACAAAAATAATTCTCGTAAAATTTAAAAGATATATTTTAAATACCCGTGTGTAAATAATTATTTTTTGAATCAATGTTTGTTTTAAAGAATATCATAGAAAGATTATTGAATTAAATTTTTAATCAATTTGATCGAATGCGTAAATTTTTGTATATACATTTTGGAAAATGAGCAGTGCAAAAATTTAGATTCATGCTTTTTTTTTTTTTTTTACAAACATGGTATTAACTTAATCAATTAAATACATGATACACATTTGGGAGATCATATCTCGAAAGAGACATGACTGACTCGGCAGAATATTTTCCAGGTGTACGTTGTTATTTTTTCTGTGGTTACCAATCAAGGCTATAGAATACACTTTGTTCTGCTATTTAACTCATAATTGGAGGAAAAAGAAACGGATTAATACCTTTCCTAAATATATTTGCGCGTAATTAAATGTAACGAATTCAACTGGAATTCGAACTCGGCACTCCGATTTCTCGTTCCGTTTTACCACAACATCAACATACTACACATGTTATGAAGAAAAAGCAAATTATTCCCTAGAAATTAACCAAGATACTCGTTATTATGAAGAATAATAGCATAGTAAAATAAAACATTAGATTAACATTATGCAAGAATATTCTTAATAATGATATTTTTGTAAATATCGCTTTTTAAAATAATCGAAAAAATGAAAAAAAATAGAAAGACGATATTGGCAAAGCAATAATAACTTCTTTATATTTTTGTGATATATTTTTAATATTTGCAAAATACTAAATTTATTGAATTTGATTATCGATATTAACTTTGTAATAAATTCTTTAATATGTACTATTTTTCATTAATTTTGCTGTGAAAATGTGTTCTATCTATTTAGGTACTAGCAGTATAGAGGTGTAATGAAAGCTTTAAAACTGATCCATGGTCCTGGAGCTGAGACTCTTTGGACGTTGGCACGAAAGACGAAAAAGCAATAGTTGTTTCCAGTTAAAGTGAAACCGTAGACTGAAAGAAAAATGAATGGATGTAAGTCAAATTTTCAATTCCTGGTATCTACAATTATACCTACTTACAGCCAAACCCGAAGCAAAAACTAAAATAAAAGGGCTGAAAAATACAGACATACAGGCAGATAAACAGACACACACACACAAACATCTTGCCTTTTATATATATATATATATATATATATATATATATATATTATCGATTTTCTGCACTATTGTAAGAACTGCAACCTTGAACCTTCTGAATATCATTTCTTGTGTCTTTGTCTATGAGTGTATCAAATTTGATTAAAATCAAACCACTCCTTCTATAACCCAATTTTTTCGATTATCGATTTTCGATATTTATCGGGGGTACCTCGACACAAATCCTAGCTAAGAACACTCGCAGACGCTTATAGTACAACTGTGTAAATTTTCAAGAAAATCGGTTCAGCTGTTTCGGAGTCTATAGGTAACGGACGGACACACACACACACACACACACACAGACACACGCACATACACCTACACACAAAGTTCCATTTATAATTAAGTTTAGATGACAGAAAAATTAAACATGCTTTTTAAAAAAAGATACCAGTTTGTTTTGTTAAGAACAAAATTATTCTTTAAAAAAACATTTTCTACTCAATATCGTCATTGTTGAAGAACAGTAGCATAGAGAAAAATATTAGTTTATATTAAATTATAATTGTTTTAATCATTTCACTCCAAGTAACATCTCAAGAAAATCATTAATGAAAATATGAAAAAAGTGTAGAACCAAGTATAGAGCCTTGGAGGTCACCTGCGTTCATGTAAAATGATCTGAAAGAGGTAGGCGTGTTGTATGGGCCTAAGATAAGGATTGTCCCGTCTGTGATGTAATCAATCTTGACCTGATATCTCAACTTCGGTCAATTTCACACAGCCGTGACGTGGATTTTTCTGTCTTTTCACCAAATATTTTCATGGAAACTGTTCTGGTGAGATTTGCTCTTTAGCACCTCGACTCTGTGAATGCTGCTAGATTGGCAACTAGGTCTCACTACTTTCCTGTAGAACTAGCTTGAGGTAACCGCATGATTTAATCCAATAGCTCTTGTGTTTATTCCTACATCTGGGCCTGTTGAACACACTTCTGGTTTCTTGCATCCCTTCTACCGACAATGTCCAACAATTTTAATGCAGCGCCAGGTACCAACTTGTCTTCCAGAAATTTATTTTTTTACTGCCTTATCTTCATAATAAATTCTTCTCGATATCATTTACTTCCAGTAACCCCTTGCGTTTTAGAGGCTTTATCGCCTTGCTTGGGGTGAAATGATTTAAAAGATAAAATTGTTTATTTGTTGATTGGAATATGCCATTTAGTTCATAGGTGACTCCTTAGATGCATCCGAATTTATACACACACACACACACACACGCACACACACACACACACACACACACATATATATATGTGTGTGTGTGTGTGTGTGTGTGTGTGTGTGTGTGTGTGTGTGTGCTTGTGTGCTTCTAAAGAAGGTGATGGATTTTTTACATATTTTTTTTAAAATCCGACAGTTTTAGTTGATATTCATATTTGAGTAGACGATCCATTTTTGTATTAAACTTTATGTCTATTCATTCTTGTCTACTGGCCTGAACATTTGAGAAATCTTATTAGAAAAAATATGGGCACCCCGGCAAAAGACGAAACTGCGTTCCCTAAGGAGAAACCATCCTTAGTTATTACGTCCTTTGAACCTCTTGGCAGGGAGAGATCCAAAGCACGTCAAATCTACTGACGGTTTCCCTTCACTCACACACACACACACACACACACACACACACACACACACACACATATATATATATATATAAGTATTTATGTATATATTATGTATAATGAATAGTTTTACAAACTTTAAGGGCGAGTTTTTTACACCAAGACAAGGAAAAAAGTTCATATAAACATATGTTAACAAATCTTTCGTTTTTGAGTAAATAAGTTTAAAGTATGTTTACGGTAGATGGCACTGTGTTACAATGTAGACTAGGTTATATTAGTCATTGGTGTACATTTGTGGCCAGTCTGTCTTCAATGTTTAACGTGCGTAGTAAAATATCCGGTGAAACACGAAAAATCTGGTATACAGACTTGTCCGTTTTGACGGGGTTAAAATATCGAAATATTAGGTAGCGTTCCTAACACATATAACAGATAGATAGATAGATAGATAGATAGATAGATAGATAGATAATGGTCAAAGTGAGATAGATAGATAGATAGATAGATAGATAGATAGATAGATAGATAATGGTCAAAGTGAGATAGATAGATAGATAGATAGATAGATAGATAGATAGATAGATAGATAGATAATGGTCAAAGTGAGATAGATAGATAGATAGATAGATAGATAGATAGATAGATAGATAATGGTCAAAGTGAGATAGATAGATAGATAGATAGATAGATAGATTTTTCAGTCTGTTTTTGTGAAATTTCTTGGAAATTATTTTATTTATTTATTTATTTATTTATTTTATTTCGTCTTTTGGTCGTCTTTGATTTTTTTTTTTTCGTCACTTAATTTGTGTAAATAATTTTGCTATTCAAGGGTATTTTTGACTAATGATAATTAGTATTACGGTTCAATTATTTCCATTAGTTTTGTCTTGTAGAAGATTTAAATTTCTGTCTTCGAGAGATTGAATTCTTAACGGTTTGGCAAGCGAACGCAAGCAACATAACTCGACTATATTCTGTAAAAAACGGTTTAATTTCTATTTTTGTCTTCAGAAATTGAATTAAATCAACTTTACAGTGTTAGCTGCTCGTGGTAAGTCAACCGGGATTCAGTCCATTTTTCAGTCTGTTTTTGTGAAATTTCTTGGAAATTATTTTATTTATTTTTTTTTTTTCGTCTTTTGGTCGTCTTTAATTTTTTTTTTTTTCGTCACTTAATTTGTGTAAATAATTTTGCTATTCAAGGGTATTTTTGACTTTTACTAAGTTAAAACTTTGTAAACCTCAGTCACTTTTTTTTTTTTTTTTTAATTGGAGTAGATAGTTTTTACTATCGCCCGGTCTCACACTCCACCCACTTCTTTTGAATGAGTTTAGAGGTGATCACCTTGTTTCTTGTTTAGGAAGGGGTTCCCGGTTCATCCCCTTTCTCTGGTCTTGGTGTTAGTTCAGCTGGAAGCTCTTTGCAGTTACGTAGTATGGTGGCAACGTCTTTACATTCTGAGGGTACCGGGTTGGCAGTTTCCTGGTTGCTGATTCCGACTGCTAGTTAGGAGCCCGAACTCTTGCGTAGCGTCTTGAGAGGCAGCTCTGATCAACAGTTGAATAATACCGGGGTTCTTGTAGTGCCATATCGCGCATGGACGGGCGTCCCTGCATGAACGTTCGGTGGGCAACCCCGAGGCCACATTATGTTGTAGGCCGCGCCAGTTTCCATCCTTCACAAGTTGCAAATGATTGACCGACTGATTCTATTCTAAGACCACTCCTTAACTGAATTACGATGGAAAAAAGCA
The DNA here is from genome assembly GCA_037127315.1 of Ascarosepion bandense. Lineage (NCBI taxonomy): Eukaryota > Metazoa > Mollusca > Cephalopoda > Sepiida > Sepiidae > Ascarosepion > Ascarosepion bandense. The sequence goes on from JBBBDQ010002355.1 coordinate 107,714, forward strand.
AACATAATAACAAAACTAAACCAGCTCATTTGAAAACGCCTAAACCTGTCTGCATCTCTTTCACTAACATACGCGGCATCCGCACCAACTTCCCCAGCGTAGATTCTTTCCTCCATAATAACTCACCTGATATATTAGCCCTGTGTGAAACTAATCTTAACCCTTTTATCTCCTCATCTGAGTTCTGCGTTCCTGGCTACCTTCCCCTCTTCAGGAAGGACTCCAATGTTCATATGCATGGGCTTGGTGTCTATGTCAGCGAACACCTTCCTTTAGCTAGGGTGTCATCTTTTGAATCCCCAGATCATTCTTTCATGTGCTTCCGCCTCTCACTTCTCAGCTCGATTAGCTATCTCTTCTTTCTCTACCGCTCTCCTTCCTCCCCTGACTGTTCGTTACTTGACATCATTTCTGACAATATTGACAAAGCCATTTCTACCCATCCCTCTGCCCATGTATTCGTGTTTGGTGATTTTAACGCCCACCACACCAAGTGGCTGAAGAACGCTGTCACTGACGCTGCTGGTGTCCACACCATGAACTTTTCAATCACCCAATCCCTTACGCAAGTAGTGGACTTCCCCACGCGTTTCTCCGACAACCCTAACGGAAGGGACTCACTTCTAGACCTCTGCTTCACTTCCATCCCAGACTCTTGCACTACCAGACAACTCTGCCCACTTGGAAACTCTGACCACACTGTAGTGTCCGTCAATATTTCACTCCACTCCCGCCCGACCCATGAAACACAGACAAGTAGAATATCCTACTGCTATCAAAGAGCAGACTGGGATTCGTTCCGAGACTTCCTCTGTGACATCCCTTGGAACAACGTCTTTAGTCTTCCCATCGAAGAATGTGCATCCGAGGTCTCCTCCTGGGTTAAGGCTGGCATCGATGCCTTCATCCCTGCTAGGAAATTCCAGCTTAAATCTCATTCGTCTCCATGGTTCTCACCCGCTTGCTCGGCTGCCATTGCCCACCGGAATCATTTCTTCCGACTCTATCGTAACTATGCGTCGGAACAAAACAGGCGCCTTTTCACTTCAGCTTGTAATAAGTGTAAAAGGATACTTAACGAAGCTGTTGTTTGCTGCCAGAATGAAGCAACGCATAGCATGCTCTAAATTCGGCTCTAAAGACTACTGGCGACTCTGTAAAAGAGTACTTAACAAGAGCAAGTCCACAATACCCCCGCTAATCAACAAATTTGAGGTCCTCACCTCCCCAGCAGATAAGGCTGAATGTTTTGCCCGCAGATTCTCGAACAATTCGAGTCTGGACTCATCTGGAGTTTTTACACCCGACTTCTCACCTAGAACCGAGGCACAACTGAATGATGTCCACATTACACCTTCGCTTGTCTCTAAGATAATCTTAAAACTTGACCCTCACAAAGCGAGCGGTGGTGACGGAATCCCAACCATAGTCTTAAAGAAATGTGCCCCTGAACTCTCCTCTATCTTTTCTAAGCTCTACAACCTCTGCCTATCTGCTTCTTGCTTTCCTGCCTGTTGGAAATCTTCCTCTATAGTTCCTATATTTAAAAGCACTGGAGAACCCTCTGACCCTGCAAATTACCGCCCTATCAGCCTTCTTCCGATCTTTGGAAAAGTGTTCGAAGCCATTATCAACGCCGAGGTGGTTCAGCATCTCACAGCACACAGGCTCCTCTCGGACAAGCAATATGGTTTCCGCTTCACCAGGTCTACTGCTGATATGCTAACGACCATCACCGAGTACATATACCAGGCACTCGACAGGAATGGCGAAGCTCGAACCGTTGCATTGGATATATCTAAGGCGTTTGACAGAGTTTGGCATGCTGGCCTTCTATGTAAACTGCGGAGCTATGGTATAACTGGACATTTGTTTGAACTAATCCAGTCATTCCTCTCTAACCGCACAATGAAAGTGGTATTAAACGGACATGCCTCTCAGAACTACCATACAAACGCAGGTGTCTCCCAAGGCTCCATCTTAGGTCCTACACTCTTCCTGATATATATTAATGATCTCCCTGATTCCATAAGAACCCAAATAGGTTTGTACGCCGATGACACCACAGTTTACTCTCGCCTCCAACAAAAATCTGGTGTAGGCGTCAAAGCTAAACTCGCAGCCGAGATTGAAAAAGACCTCCAATCCATATTGGACTGGGGTAAGAAATGGCTAGTAAATTTTAATGCTTCTAAAACGAAGCTACTGTCAATTAACCATCATCGACAATCTCACCTACCTCCCATTAGCATGGACCAGGCTTGTCTCCCAGAGAGTAAATCACTACGCCTCCTTGGTCTCACACTTTCAGCGGACCTCAAATGGAATGACTATATCGAATCCATTGCTAAATCCGCTGCTATGAAAGTCGGTTCTCTGTGTAGGGCCCGGAAGTTTTTTCCGTCTAAATCTATCCTGCACATTTACAAATCTACCATCCGCCCGTGCATTGAATACTGCTGCCATATCTGGTCGGGTGCCCCTGCTGTTCTCCTCGGGCTTCTCGATAAGGTTCAGAGGAGGGTCTGTAATGTGATCGATACCGACTTGGCAGACCGCCTGCAGTCTCTCTCCCACCGGCGAGACGTGGCTTCCCTGTGTCTCTTCTATAAATACTTTCACGGCTTCTGCTCCGATGAACTTAGATCACTGGTGCCCCCTAAATACGAATTTGCACGGGATACTAGATTAGCAACTAGATCCCACCCTTTTACAGTGAAACCGATAAAATGCAGCCGTAACTTCTACTCCAACAGTTTCTTTCCACGCACTTCCCGACTGTGGAATTCTCTTCCAAACGATTGCTTCCCCGACGGCTACAATCTCCAGGAGTTTAAATGTAAGGTCAATACACACCTCCTAACACACTAACCTGCTCCTATTCTATCAAACACTCTTCCCATCTGCCCGACCCTCATCCTCGCTATCCTTACTCATCTGTCACCTTTCTCCTGACATTCCCTATGTCTATCCACTCCTTCTCTTTACCTTCCCCTATGTAGCCCCATGCGCAATAGTGGCAGTGGAATGCCTTGCTTGGGGTGAGATGATTAAAAAAAAAAAAAAAAGATAGATAGATAGATAGATAGATAGATAGATAGATAGATAATGGTCAAAGTGAGATAGATAGATAGATAGATAGATAGATAGATAGATAGATAGATAGATAATGGTCAAAGTGAGATAGATAGATAGATAGATAGATAGATAGATAGATAGATAGATAGATAGCAGAACAGTTACTTCAGCTGTCTCTTCCTGATGCTCAGTATGAATTTTCTTTTTGTTTCCATCATTTCCAAAACCTCATCATTGCTCACATGCTCGACCCATGATATCCGCATCATCCTTCTGTAGAACCACATTTCAGTTCCTTCAAGTCTCTCCTTCATCTTTGATGATATTGTCCAACATTCACAGCTATATTGAAGAACTGACATTACATAGCAATCCAGTACTCTCTTTGTTTCTAGCGATATTTTCTGGTTTCTTAAAACTTTACTCAACTTCAGGAATGCTTCATTCGCCATGCCATTTCGCCTTCGGATCTCTGTGTCGCACTTTCCGTTAGGAGCTTAGATGGTGTTAAAATTCTTCTGAAAACTATCAAGAAATATAAATTATATTACTTTGACGAAAAAATGGAATATATAAAACGTCATATGATAATAGAAAATTCTCAGTTTTTTCTAAAGTCAGAAGAATGATAAACATCAACATTTTCATTTTGTTAAACAAGTCTAACAACACTGACGACAATTCTACTCCTCCAGCTTGTTTTCTCCCACTTCCTGCCTGTGGAACTCGCTTCTTTATTCTTGCTTTCCTGACGGCTACAACCTCCAGGAATTTAAATGCAAGGTCAATACTCATCTCTTAATCACTTGACTCTAGTTCTTTCTACACCACCCTGTATATCTTTTCCTTTCTCTCCACCTTTGCAACTGTCATCACACCTGTATTCCCATCCTTCTCTTGCTCCTTTCTAACTGGTTCGTCTTTCTTTTCAATCTCCTAATCTTTTTCTCTTATGTAGACCCCTGCACATCAGTGGCGTTACCGCCTTGCTCGGGGTGATATGATTAAAAGAAAAGGTTATCTGATTTCTTAAACAAACTTAATTCCATTTTTATGAAAATCGGTTCAATTTCCATGTCCTTTTTTGAAGTCGAATGGTCTACGCCTCAGAAACATAAAATATTTGCCTATGAACAATCTTTTAAAATGCATATAAGTTTTTTTTTCTGATTTTATTCAAGTTCTGAATAAAACGTATTAGACAATGTTTCAACTAAAACTTGTTCCTACGGCAATTCTACTCCTACAGCTTCTTTTCTCTCACTTCCTGCCTGTTGAACTCGCTTCTTTATTCTTGCTTTCCTGACGGCTACAACCTCCAGGAATTTAAATGCAAGGTCAATACTCATCTCTTAATCACTTGACTCTAGTTCTTTCTACACCACCCTGTATATCTTTTCCTTTCTCTCCACCTTTGCAACTGTCATCACGCCTGTATTCCCATCCTTCTATTGCTCCTTTCTAACTGGTTCGTCTTTCTCTTCACTCTCCTCCTATTTATTCTTTTTAATCTTATGTAGCCCCCTAATCTTTTTACTCTTATGTAGCCCCTTGCACATCAGTGGCGTCACAGCCCTGCTCGGGGCGACACTATTAAAAATAAATACCAAACACTATTTACATTGTTTAGACTATTGTCCTCATCTTTATTGTCAAGTTTACGACGTTTCGGCCGTTGTACGACCCGGCCTTCTTCAGGTGCTAGGAATTTCAAACGGAACTCTTTATTACCATCACTGACGTATATCATTCTCAATGCTACTTCTGGTAGCCATGTAGTTATCTCTCTAAGTTATTTATTCACCAATCTGGTATTGAACTCACAACTCTTCGAGACAAGTCACTGGAACTAACTGACGTCTATATCCACTAGGCAATGTGGACTTGAGAACAGTCAGTCAGTTTAGTGCCATACGCGATACACGCTTGGGCGATCATGTCTCTTTCTAGACATGACTGACTGGGCAGAAGATTATCCCGCAGTAGGTTGCCATTGCTTTCTACGGTAGAGTGTTTGCCGACCAAGGCTATAGAACAAAATCTGTCCTGTTATTTAACCCATAACTGGAAGGAATAGACCATTAATACCTTTCCCAAGGGTATTTGCGCGTAAGTGAATGCAATGAATTCAGCTGGAATTCGAACTCGGCCTCCCCGATTTCTCGTTCCGAGCCGATATCCAATGCACTACAACGCACATCCTCAGAAGTATAGACAAATACAATACCGAACATTATTCTTTTTCACTAAAGTTTATATAAGATAAGTCTCGAGGGCCAGTTAGATTTTTTCTTTGTTGTTTCATTCTCTTTTGTTTATCAACCCTATGCAGGTTATTTAAAGAAATGTCAGCAGAAAGAGCAACAAATAAGTCGCACTCTACCCGGAGACATAGACGTAACTGAGAAATGAGATTCCTCCTACGTCATGGGCCGCAGAAGACTTGTTATCCATCACAATCTCCCACTGATACGTGATGTGACACAAGGAACTTGTTCGGGTTTTATGTAGGGTACCCAAGCGCGTAGACGCAGGCCATGTACAAAAATAGCACAACCCCACAACCCTTGATGGTGCTGGTGCTAGTGACAATGCCAAAACTGAATCCCCACTCTACCCTAAGACAGAGACACAACTGAGAAATGATAAATCTACCAGGTTATTTGCCGTGGAAGGCTTTTTATTTACCATAGTTTCCCCACTGAAACGAGATGTGACACAAGGTCGCGTTTTATGTGGGGAAGCCAAGCGCGCACACTCAAGGCATGTACAAAAATTGCCCACGTACCACAAGTCTCAGCTGCGCTGGCCTCGGTTTCAACGACTGATCCCCGCCTTTAGTACACTCGTGTTGGGTGCTGCCTTAGGCAGTTTGACTTTGAGTTTGAGTTTTGTTTAACGGTATATCAAAATCTGTGGGTTATTTAATGCCAAAAAATGGGTTTTAAAGGTATATATTTTAATATTCGGTTATAGTCAGAAGGTTGATTTAGTCAGATTTAATTGATTTTTTTTATTCTTTTTATTTTTATTTTAGAAAACTGAAAATTTCTTCTCGTTTTGTATTCAAAAATGTTTTGCAGAGAATATTTTTTTGCATCAAAAATGTGTTATGGTTATAATTTTTTCTTCAAAAGTGTATTGTTGGTCATATTTATTCTTCAAAAATGTATATCTAAACTTATTTATAAATGGAGCTTGGTCTGTGTGTGTGTGCAGTGTGTGTGTGTGTGTGTGTGTGTGTGTGTGTGTGTTTTCGTTACCTATTGTCTCCGAAACGGCTGAACCGATTTTCTTAGCTAGGTTTTGTGTCGAGGTACCCCAGATAAATATCGAAAATCGATAACCGAACAATTCGGGTTATAGAAGGAGTGGTCCGAATTTAATCAAATTTGATACACTTATAGACAAAGACATCAGAAACGATATTCAGAAGTTTCAAGGTTGAAGTTCTTACAATAGTGCAGAAAATCGGTAATATATATATATATAAAAGGCAAGATGTTTGTGCGTGTGTCTGTTTATCTGCCTGTATGGCTGTATTTTTTTCGGCCTTTTTATTTTAGATTTTGCTTCGGATTTGGCTCTTATTTGGTATAATTGTAGTTCTTAGTCTCAGCCATGATACCATTTACTCAGAGGTCTTATTTAGCCTTCAAAATTCAGTTTACGACGAAAAAACTTATTTGATATTGATACCAGGAAATCAAAATTTGACTTACATCCATTCATTTTTCTTTCAGTCTACGGTTTCGCTTTAATTGGAAACAACTATTGCTTTTTAGTCTTTCGTGTCAACGTCCAAAGAGTCTGAGCTCCAGGACCATGGATTAGTTTTAAAGCTTTCATTACACCCGAGCAACACCGGGCTACACTGCTAGTTTTTCTATAAAAGTCTAATTCTAAGTATATATTTCTATACAACTGTATTTTTATACTTTCATAGTGTTTTGACCTCAGTTTGGGGTCAGGGGGGACCTGGGAATAATAGTAATTAAGAGGTAGTTCCATGCACCTCACAACCTCCCAAAATATGCAGTTTACCGTCATACCCAGGACCAGCCTTAGCAGCTGTTCCCCGTGACCTGACAGTTATCTCAAGCTTGGAAAGTTCACATTGAGCACCTCCGTTCTCTATAAGAAAGTAAACTTTTTTTTCAAAATTATAGAATTCCTGAAAATGAACCGTGAACATAGCATTGATGACTAATTTCAATATATTTTTTAAATCATTCAAACAAGGCAATAAATCTACTAAGACACCAGGGGTTCCTGAGAATATAAGAAGGAAAGTAAGGGACTGGCCCAGTCGATATAGATGGTGGTTAGTTCCTGTGACTTGTCCCAAAGAGCTGTTGGTTCAGTAACAGGCTACACTAGTGGTGAACAAACAATTTGCTGGGCTAGAGGGAGATAACATGACTTCCAATCAAGGCTTTACTACTACTACGCAAAGAATCAGGATAATATACCCCAGTGATTATAATAAAGGGTTCGGATCGAAATTTCTAGCCCCTGAAGAAGGCTGGAGCGTATAACGACCGAAAGGTCGTACAAATGGTGACAAAGATTAGGACAATAGTCCGAATAATATAAATATTGTAAATACTACCTCATCTCAGAAATAAAGACAAATACTAAAGTAGGCACCTTACCCATTTTTCTATACCTAAATTTAAATTGAAATTTTAAAAATAACCAAGTTATCTTCAAACTTTAAAATTAGATTTAATTAAAAGCCAAGGGATTAAATTTAGTAATTCCAGTAAGTAGAATATCCTGGTGTATTTTAAACCGAAGTGATATTGATCGGAATCAAAACTTTTCTAAATCTAAAAAAAAAGTTTTTAAAATTTCAAATTTTCCGCCATTTTTCATCGATTGTAAACAGAAGTCAATTCTCGGCTTTAAAAAATTCTTACAGAAATATTTCAAAACACTTGTTAACTTCTAAAATATATACAATCCTAATGGAAACTTGTTATGGCCCCTATGTAACATCATACTTAAATGAACATATTTATTTCCACACAAAATTTTTTTTTTTACTTATTTTGAGAATATAATTGGTGAACAATTTTTATTAAACTTTTCAATTTTCGATAAAGAATATAATCATCAATTCTCAACTAAAAAATAGGGCGACAGTTCTTTAAAAGATTTTTTAAATATTTTAAAACTTTATGGATTATTATGATAATTCAGTTTTATAAAGGCCTTGAAGAGATTTGAATCAGGGTCAAAGTGCGGTTTCTGTCGTTTTCCATGTAAGGGGAATAATCTAAAACACTTATTAACTTCTAAAATATGTACAATCCCGATGAAAACTTGTTATGACCCCTATGGAACACCATACTTAAATGAACATATTTATTTCCACACATTTTTTTTTTTTACTTCTTTTGAGAATATAGTTGGTGAATGATTTTTATTAAACTTTTCAATTTTCGATAGGCAATATAATCATCAATTAACTAAAAAATAGGACGACAGTTCTTTAAAAGATTTAAAAAATTTTTTTAAAACTATGGTTATTATAATGATAAAAAAAATTAAAACAATTCTTTTAAAATTTTGTTAGTAATCGAATTTTTTTCCTTCAGATTATATGTACTTAATTATTATTCTTTATTCCAGCAATTAAAAGCTTATCAAATTAAATTATATCAGAGTTTTATTGAATTTTTTATTTTACACTTCGGAGCAGATTTTCGGATAGTATCGTAAAACTTAAAATTAAAAAATATATGATTTATATTCCCTGATGAGTCCTACGTTTCACTAATAAAAAAAATAATTTGCAGCCAATTAAAATTTATTAACATTTCACAGATTTACGTGGAAGGGGGTGGTAACAGAGTTAAAAAAAAATTTCACCAATATTTTTAAAAATAAGTTTAAAAATATTTTCATTTATCTGTGAATGAGAACTGAAAGTTTTATTAAAATCCGACAATTATTTGATTTTTGCGAGAATTTCCAAATGAATGTGTTTGTCACCGAAAAAAGTGAGTTGCGTAAAAATTACGTGATCGATTGTAAACAGTCGTAACATTTTCTGCAACGCTAACTCAAATCAAAATAAATTTTCTGCCAATATTTGGAACATGTTAAAAGGGATTAAAAATTTTAAAAAAATAAATGAAAATTACTTTGATCTTTCCTCTTAATAATATTATAAACATTTTAATAGAAAAAGTTCATTTTATTAAGTTTTGAATCTTTTTAATTCATACTATGCTGGAATTTTTTTTTTGCGATTTTTTTGCGAAGGTACCTATAAAGTGTAGAAAACAGTAACAGAAGCGGAATTAAAAAGACATAAGATAATTATTGACATTACACTTAAGCTTGTATCTAACATTTGATATTTCTGTGTCAAAATCCCAATTTCACGCCAGGAGATCGACTTACAAATGTCTTCCTTTGTAAGATCGGATTTTCTTTTCACGTTTCTTCGCGATGTTGCTGGTGTTCCTTTAATTCCAAATATTGAACCCATTGCAACGTGTTCGTCCATTAAACTCTTTAACCCCGTAGCTATTACTCAGCTCTCTAATCTATCATCCTCGAAATAAATTAACTTTCAACAAAACCTATTACGATAGTAGTCGTCGTACTTTTAAGGGTCGCCGGAATTCGTGAGCCCCATTGAGTTTTCACGCCTTTCGTTTTCAAGCAACTGAATATGTTAGTTTTAAAGAATTACCGCTGAACGTGCAGAAGAGAAGACTGTTGAGAGCGGAAAGGGTCAGGGATGGAATCTGAAGACCTGCAGATCCACGCTGTTTGAGACTGGGGGTACGGGATGGGTTATCAAGTCGGGGCTTCTAGGACGCCCACCGTCATCACCAAGGAGATGTCATATACAATTACGGAAAGCATTTATTTTCAGATGAGATAGCTTTAATAGCAGACATCAGCAAACGCCGTGAACTTTTCTCATTAGGAAAGGGAAGAAAAGCCGATATTTGAACTTTTAAAACGCATGGCTCTTCAGTAGAGGGCAAAATCTGTTGCAATACCACACACATAAGCGCGCACATACACGAGCAGGCACGCAAACGCGCGCGCACACACACACACACACACACACACATGCACACTCACACACACACTCCCATATGCACGCACAAACATGCACAACACACACATATATGCATACACAGTCACACACACACAAGTACGCAAACATGCAAATGTATATATGCACACACAATCACGTATGCGCATATCCACCCAAGCAGTTTCTTCCGGCGAACCACAGCCCTATGGAACAGACTCCCAAGAGGGTGTTTCTCCAATTACTGCAATATTAACTTGTTCAAGTCTAATGTTAACTGTTATCTTCCCTCCCTATATGTATAAACTACGGCTTAACGTAAGTCGAGTACCCCAGAGTCATTACCTCGTGTGGCCATAGGGCTTTGTATAAAGTAAACCCTACTAAAAAGCACACGCACGCAGTGGAATACACATACTAACACTCACGTGCATAAACACAAACACGCACGCTCGAACATACTCACACATATGCTCACACACCCTAGATAGATAGATAGATAGATAGATAGATAGATAGATAGATAGATAGATAGATAGAAAAGTTTTGTACTTTGCTTGAAGCATTGTGTATATTAGGTGTATGATTAGGTCTTGAAGGCTATCACAATGCGTTTAGTAAAATAAAGGAAGGTAAAGAAAGTGATGGGTATTAACTATTTATTATTTATTAATATTTCGAAATCAAAATCTCATCTTTAGAATGGTAGGGGAGCTTGTTGAAAGGCACGGTCCACGAGCGGACGAACGTGAAAACAAGCTCTCCTACCATTCTAAAGATGAGATTTTGATCTTAAATATTAATGAATAATAGATAGGTAATATCCAACACCTGGCTTACCTTTCTTTATTTTACTAAACGCATTGTGATAGCTTTCAAGACCTATATATATTATTATTAATATTATTATTATTAATTTTTACTTTAGGACATAGGCAAGCTACAAATTATTACCCAGTAATAGTTTGTAGTTTGGCCATGTTCTAACGTAATAACTAATAATAAATATTAATTTCTCTACTTTTATATTGAGCACTGTTTTAAATTAATATTTTGCAATTATTTTCTTCGTTCTTATTCATTTGTATATATATATATATATATATTCTTCACCATCAGTACAACTAAGAGATTCATGCAAAATGCCATCCATTTTCATGTGTTGAATAGAGACATTATATTCCTATTTAGCACCTGACAATTGCGTTGTGCAGGGAACTCCTAATCGTGCTACCGGTAAGAAAGAAATGGATATTTATTTATATATACTTAATAAGTCTGTTATATTACACTAAGCACTATTTTCCGAACACCAATACTGAATGTGATAGATAGATAGATAGATAGATAGATAGATAGATAGATAGATAGATATGAACAGACTGAGATAGATAGATAGATAGATAGATAGATAGATAGATAGATAGATAGATAGATTGTGTTGAGTTGTGATAATGTTTAGTGCCAAGGTTTTGTTTTTCAGTAGTTTTACTAATAATAATTGGTATTTTGCCGAGCAGGTTTTTTCTTGTAGAGGACTCGATATCGGGGTAGAGAAGTTTTGTGAGGACACGTAAGCAGAAAGAAACCTTGTTTTGACGAGTGACGACATCATAAAACTTCGAAGTCAGTATGAACCTGCTCAGTCAAGTGATAATCTCAGCATTAATTCTCTCTCTCCCTCTCTCTCTCTCTGTCTCTCTCTGTCTCTCTCTCTCTCTCTCTATATATATATATATATATATATATATATATATAATGCAATTTCCCTGATGTGCCGTTAGGCGAAACCGTGGTCGGTTGTTGGCTCTTGCTGTCATTGTTTGCTCTACTTTTGTATTAAGCGCTTTAGTGTTAGTGTTTTCGTCTTGGAGGTTTCTTTCTTTCTTACGAGTGCTTGACTTTGTTCATGTACTTGGTTTGTTTCTTTTTTTGCTTCCCCTTCTTTTCCCTCCGAGTTTGTTCTCAGTGGGTTATACAAGACGATTTAAATTATAGCTTGATTTATACTAGTTTTACTATTGTTATAGTTGTTGCTATAGTTAATATTATTATCATTATATATATATATATATATATATATATATATATATATATATATATTAATTGTGTGTCCACAAAGTCATTAGACATATAGAAAAAGGTATTAGAATTTTCGACTAAAATAGGATACTGTTGTCATAATATGAAGTAAGTAGTGAATTTCATACACAAATCGTTACTAAAGTTTGTATGGGATCCATTCCTTGCACGAAAGACATCTGAGCGATATTAAGTTCTTAAATTCTGAAAATTCTTTAATTGCCGACTGTAACATAAGAAGCGTTAGCAAAACTATTATTATCACGAAAAGAACCTTAATAATGGCATTCTAATATGCACCCAAAATCTACTTAACACCCTTTTTTTTTGCGCAATGACTTTGTGAAATTGTGTAAACATTGTAGAAACCCTGTATATATATATTGTATACATAGGCATCAATCTTTTTTTTTTCATGTTACATCAATTATGACGGACAAACGATACATAGTTTGTGTTTTTGTTATTATTATCATTACTTACTTATTCTTGTGTTCTTAGAATTTCCTTTTGAAAACATTGTATTTGCAGACATTTTCCATCGTGCTATTTTTTTAACATATCCATTTCCACTACAACTGTTATTTATTTTTAACATATACATTGCACTACAACACATATCCGAATCAGCCATTCCGATATGAGTTGTAGTTCAATGGATATCGGCTCAGAATTAGAAATCAGAGAGCGGAGTTCGAATTCCAGTTTACTTCTTTACACTTACGCACAAATACCCTTGTTAATCCCTCTCTTCTCCCTCCATCGATGGATTGAATAGCAGAACAGATTAGGTTCTATAGTTCCGTTTGCAACCAGTTTAACGAAGAAAGTAACGGCAACCTACTACGGTAAAATTTTATGCCTATACAGTCATGTCTCTAAAGACACATGATCGCCCAAGCGTACATCATGTATGGCAATTTAACTGACTGATCTGGATAAAAAGGATTGTAATTGCAAGACATATTGGGTTCTATAGAGTTGATTAGCAATCAGTCTACCGTGCAAAATAATGGCAACCTACTGCGGGAAAATCTTCTGCCTAGTCTGTCATGTATGGAGAGCGTTTATCACGTACGTTAGTTAAGTTTGGTCAAAGACGCTGACGAAATTGTGGAGAATTTCTTCACACAACCAAAGAACATAAGAGAAGAATTAAAAAATTTCTCTACTTATTCGTTGTCCACGATATTTAACAAAGCAAAACGTTGGGAGGTTGAAGTCTACTGGAGATGGTTGGAGCGTTGAGAGCTGGAGGCCTACTGAAGATGGCTGAAGCAAGCATTGGGAGTTTGAGATCTACTAGAGATAGCTGGAGCGTTGGGAGCTGGAGGCCTACTGGAGATGGCTGAAGCAAGCATTGGGAGTTTGAGGTCTACTAGAGATGGCTGAAGCAAGCCTTGAGAGTTGGAGTTCTACTGGAGATGGTTTGAGCGTTGGGAGCTGGACGCCTACTAGAGATGGCTAGAGCAAGCGTTAGAAGTTTAATGTCTACTGAAGATGAAGATGGCTGGATCGTTGGAAGCTGGAGGCCTGCTGTTGATGCTTGGGGTGATGACCAACAGAGATCATGATGTCTGTCGCGCGGGCTAGCTGGCTAGCTGGCTGGAGAGCTAGAACGGCTGCTGTTGGCTAAAGCCCTGAATCCGGCTTTCGGCTGCTGCTGCTACTGCTAATGCTGCTGAATGGGACAGATACTACATTTTGATCTCCGGATAACATATTAATACGAGGTTATTTCCTACTACTATAAATGTTATTGTTCATGGGTGCTAGCACTTGAATTTACACCTCATAATCATTTATTTCAAGCAGTGAAATTAATGCCAATCAGTGAAAAGCGAAAAGTCCTGCTAAAGAAAAATGTGCCTCTCGATATAAATTAAAGCTGTTCAGTTTTTTCATTCAAGGAAACTACTCGAATAGCCGAATTATATATACCAATTAAGACAGGTGGATGCCATCAAGTCAAAGAAAAATTTAATTGCTTATTTTATAAATACATGTTTCTCGTTGGATCCTTTTCGAAGTCTGTATCAGGTAAATTTTTTTTTGAAGCATAAAAAAGAAAATTTCAAATGTTTTTTTTTTCAATCACAAATTTCTTCATAGTGTAATAAACCTTATTTCTAACGTACATATTTATTTGAATTGATACCTGTTTAGTTGACATTTAGTTGACATTTATATCTGTTCAAATGAGATGTCAGTGGTGTTATTTTAATTTTTGCATAATTTAGACGACAATTTAGCCATCGCCCTCTAGATATATATATATATATATATACACGCGAAAAATAAAATAACACCACTGGCATCTTTTTTTAACAGACCAGTCAGTCAGTTAAGTGTCATACGCGATACACGCTTGGGCGATCATGTCTCTTTCGAGACATGAATGACTGGGCAGAAGATTATCCCGCAGTAGGTTGCCATTGCTTTCTGCAGTAGACTGGTTGCCGACCAAGGCTATAGAACCCAATCTGTTCTGTTATTTAACCCATAACTGGAAGGATTAATAGACGGATTAATACCTTTCTCAAGGGTATTTGCGCGTAAGTCAATGCAAGGAATTCAACTGGAATTTGAACTCGCCTCTCCGATTTCTCGTTCCGAGCCGATATCCACTGCTCCACAACGCACATTTGAACAGATATATTTACCAAAATTACGCAAGAATATTTTAAAATACGAAAGAGTAACATATCACTTGTCCCGGGCTTGACATATAGATGTCGCCACTAATAAAAAAATCCATATGATGGATCCAGTTTGTATATTCACTTGGATGACACAACAGTTGAAAGGTTGACAATAACAATATTCGCAATTTCTCTGTAAAGCTTGCCAGTGTTTCCGTGCAACGTTACGACTTTCGTACGCTTGCTTGGAATAATGTCCATCGCAGACAATGGTCATAGAACAACTAATCGACAGTTGAAACATAGTGTCCGGGCGTGACAAAAATTTGATGCAATCAGGGATGACGCAATATTTTTCAGGCCAAACAAATTTCATCATGCACCCTGAAAAAAAATTATATTACTGCACACCATTGCAAATTGTTTAATCTGAAAATAAAAATAGAAATCGATTACACCCTGTCACTCCAGTTGGTCTAAAACTGACCGTATGGTGAAAGAAAGAAAACTAAAGCAGTTGTTTTAATTAATTTGTACAAGAGTATAAAATTGATTCATATTACTGCAGAAGACTTCAAATGACCCAATCTGAAGAAAAAATAGAAATCAGGGGCACCCTGTAACTTCAGTGGGTCTAAAACTGACCGTATGGTGAAAGAAAGAAAACTAAAGCAGTTGTTTTAATTAATTTGTACAAGAGTATAAAATTGATTCAGAAGACTTCAAATGACCCAATCTGAAGAAAAAATAGAAATCAAGGGCACCCTGTCACTCCAGTGGGTCAAAAACTGACCGTATGTTGAAAAAAAAGGAAACTAAAGCAGTTGTTTCAAATAATTTACACAAGGGTATAAAATAGATTCATATTACTGCATAAGACTTCAAATGACCCAATCTGAATAAAAAATAGAAATCAAGGGCACCCTGTCACTCCAGTGGGTCAAAAACTGACCGTATGTTGAAAAAAAGGAAACTAAAGCAGTTGTTTCAATTAATTTACACAAGGGTATAAAATAGATTCATATTACTGCATAAGACTTCAAATGACCCAATCTGAATAAAAAATAGAAATCAAGGGCACCCTGTAACTTCAGTGGGTCTAAAACTGACCGTATGGTGAAAAAAAGAAAATTAAAGCAGTTGTTTTGATTAACTTAAACAAAAGTGTAGAATGCATTATTATAGAAACATGCATTGTATTTTCCTGGTTGACAATATTGCTGGTATTCTTTGAACTAAACTTATTTAAAAATGGAACTTTGTGTATGTGTGTGTGTTTGTGTGTGTGTGTGTGTGTGTGTGTCCGTTACCTATAGACTCCGAAACGGCTAAACCGATTTTCTTGAAAATTTATACAGTTGTACTATAAACGTCTGCGAGTGTTCTTAGCTAGGTTTTGTGTCGCGGTACCCCCAATAAATATCGATAATCGAAAAAATCGGGTTATAGAAGGACTGGTCCGATTTTAATCAAATTTGATACACTCATAGACAAAGACATATGAAACGATATTCAGAAGTTTCAAAGTTGCAGTTCTTAGAATAGTGCAGAAATCGATAATATATATATATATATATATATATATATAAGGCAAGATGTTTGTGTGTGTGTCTGTCTATCTGCCTGTATGTCTGTATTTTTTTTCAGCCTTTTATTTTAGGTTTTGCTTCGGGTTTGGCTCTAAGTAAGTATAATTGTAGTTCTTAGTCTCAGCCATGATACCATTTACCATTTATTTAGCCTTCAAAATTCAGTTTACGACGAAAAAATCTTATTTGATATCGATACCAGGAAATCAAAATTTAACTTACAGCCATTAAATTTTCTTTCAGTTTACAGTTTCGCTTTAACTGGAAACAACTATTGCTTTTTAGTCTTTCGTGGCAACGTCCAAAGAGTCTGAGCTCCAGGACCATGGATTAGTTTTAAAGCTTTCACTACACCCGAGCAACGCCGGGCTATACAGCTAGTTAAGTATTAACACATATTTGTCATAGTTTTTTATCACTAGAAACTTCGTTTCTCTTCGATTTTTACAGTGCTATTTACCCTGTACAACACCCGGAGGCTACTCATGATAGAGGGTTACAAAGTAAGAGGGAATTTATGCGGAAGAGAGGAAAATAACAGTTAACCCTAGACTTGAAAAGATTAAGATTTTAATAATCGGGGTCTGGGTCTGACAATAAACTTTATCTCCATCAAGACCTCTAATTGGGAGGTTGTGAGAAGCATGGAATCACTTCTTAATTGCTGTTGTTCCCAGGTTTACCTTTTAAAAGTTCAATTATAGGCAAATGTTTAACCCCCAAACTGGGTTCAAAACGCTATGAAATTATAAAAATATGTTTTTATAATAAAAATTCCAGATATATATTTTTGAGGAAAAAAGAATATTACCAGCAATATATTTTTGAAAAAAAAAATATTATCAGCACTACATTTTTGAAGGAAAATAAAATATTAACAGAAATACATATTTGAAGAAAAAAATATCACCAGCAATACATTTTTGAAAAAAATAAAATATTACCAGGAATACATTTTTGAAGGAAAAGAATGTTAACAGTTATAAATTTTTGGAAAGAAATATTACCAGCAATACATCAGATTCTCAAAAATACCCACTTTACAAAAATACATCAAAGAAACCTAATCTTCAAACTTATTTCTTCCAAAGAATATATATTCTGTTCATATAAATTTGTAGTGAAAATATTGTCGGCATTTTACGGCATATCAACCCATTGAGGTTGATATGCCGTTAAACATAACAAACAAATCTGGTAATCGGGCCGGGGTGGAATTCACTTAGGAGTCTGTCTCACAGAACAATAGTTCGCAGGAAGAAGCTGCTTCAGTGGAACATACTTCTTACCAATGGAATACAGAGGGAGGGTGGTTTGCTACAATGTAAGTGGCATGGCAAGTTTTACCTGTGAAGGTTAGAACAGGTGAAATTAAGAAATTTAGCCCGTTTAAAGACTTTCTATGGAAATAGCAATAGTGCGGTGAAAAGTTCACCATGTCCCGTCTGAGAAAGAGGGTTTGGAGGGGAGAAAATAAACTGCCACTTACAAGGACACTGAGACGTTTTTCTCTTCTTTAATAGAGTGTCTGCATTAGGAATGAAATAAAGGTAACATCTTCTTCAAGAAATAGTTCAGGTATCTAAATAATGCTTTGGTAAATCAAACTTTTTTTTTATTAATGACTGACATATTTGCTACTATAAAACATTGTTATTTCTTCAATGGGCTTATTTTTCTACATTGAATGCATGGCAATCATCAAAAAAAGAAGCCAAAAATGCCAACTACAAGTGGGGGGTTACTAAAATCAAGCAGGTGCAGAAATTTAAATACCCGGGAAGTGTTCTGACAGAGAACGGAAAGTAGGACATTGATATCCGAAGGTACATTGGTATAACCAAGAATTGAATGCATGGCCATCATCAAAAAAAGAAGCCAAAAATGCCAACTACAAGTGGGGGTTACTAAAATCAAGCAGATGCATAAACTTAAATACCCGGGAAGTGTTCTGACAGAGAACGGAAAGTAGGACACTGATATCCGAAGGTGCATTGGTATGACCAAGAACGCATTTTAACAGTTAAGTATTGAAAGACAGGAAGATTTTGTTAGAAACAAAAGAAATAGTACTGGACTGTTGTGTGAGATCTGTCCTTCTATATGACAACGAATACTGGACAATAACCTCAAAGATAGTGAAGACACTCGAAGAGGATGGTGCTCCTACAGATAGATGCTGAGGATACCAAGACTCAACGAAAAAATTCTGGAAAGGATGCAAACAAAAAGGTATCTTATATTCAACATCAGGGAGAGGCAATTGAATTTTCTGGAACATTTAATAGAGAAGGGCTTGAAGAATTTAATACTCACGAGACGGATAGATACAGGGGAAAGCAACACGAGACGTACTTGATGGGCTTGAGCAAGTGGATGGCAGAGCAGCGATTGGGAGTGATACCAAAAGTATTAAAATCGACAAGAGATGGGGGTAAGTGGAGGTTTGTGATCGCCTACGTCCCGAAAGGACACAGCAAATAAAGAAGATGAATATACTACTCCTGCAGCGTCCTCTCTCGCACTTCCCGCCCGTGGAACTCACTCCCGTATTCTTGCTTTCCTGACGGCTACAACCTCCAGAAATTTAAATGCAAAGTCAATACTCATCTACTAACCACTGGCCTCTAGCTCTCTCCCCTCCCCTGTATAACCTTCCCTTTCTCCACCTATGTATCTGTCATCGCACCTTCTTTCTCAGCTTTCTATTGTTCCTTTCTAACTAGTTTGTACTCCTCACTCTTTTCTAATTAATCTTGTTACATTTACGTAACCCCTTGCACATCAGTGGCGTTTCCGCCTTGCTCGGGGTGAAATGATTAAAAAACAATATATATATATAATTATTTCGCGGTGACAATTGATTTTCAACTGTCGCCCTCAACCTAGCATTTGGTACTCCACTTTGAATCGTTCTTCCTATTCTATCGCATGCACTTTTGACATTAGATTTTACAAGGAAATGATTCTCAGCTTTAAGGCTTTATTTTGTACTCCTCACTCTTTTCTAATTAATCTTGTTACATTTACGTAACCCCCTGCACATCAGTGGCGTTTCCGCCTTGCTCGGGGTGAAATGATTAAAAAAAAAATATATATATATATATAATTATTTCGCGGTGACAATTGATTTTCAACTGTCGCCCTCAAGTTAGCATTTGGTGCTCCAATTTGAATCGTTCTTCCTATTCTATCGCATGCACTTTTGACATTAGATTTTACAAGGAAATGATTCTCAGCTTTAAGGCTATATTTTTTCATGGTAGTTAAGATTAATGAGTGATTTAATTTTATTTATCTATTGTGAAATCATCAGTGAAAAATATTTTATGTGGTTGATATGTGGAAGTGTTTTTTTTTTGTTTTTTTTTTTTGTGCGTGTGAATCATTTTTAATAACATTCCTCTGGTTCAGCAAGAATTTATTTGTCCTGTCGTAATTTTCTAGGTTACTTGACTAAATGATTTGAAATAGCTAAAATCTCAGATGTTTTAACAATAGTCCCAGGTGTCAAGGTTAATAATTTTATTCTTTCTTGTCATGAACTTTTCGCCATCTTTTCCTTTCACTGCATGAGGAATCTTTCTAAATTTCCACACTTTCTACAATCACTATTTTTATCTAAGGTTATGTCTTTTTTATTCAAACCAAAAGCTTATCAAATACAAAAATAGCAAGTTTTTTTTTCTCAGTCTCTTAGCATTTTGCTTCCCACGGGAGAAGTCTTTTCACTTTTACCGACGGTTTGGAACAGATACACCAAGCAAACTCTCACTACTACTATTGTTCTATCCATACTGGTCTATCTTCAATTTTCTAGACTGTTCTCTTTTTGAAATCTCTGAAAACAACACATATTTTTTGCATGGCTTCATGTTTTTTTTTATAATCATATTGCCCCAAGCAAGGCACTCTATTGCCACTGGTACGCAGGGGGTTACATAGGAGAAAAGTTATGAGAAAGAGTGACAGGTTACAGGGCGTGCCGGGAAGTGGATAAGAGAAAGGTTAAGAGTGGAGTGGACAAAGAAAGAAGCATGAGAGAGAGAGGATGCAAATTAGTAAGATAAAAGATGACTAATGACTTTACACTTAAATTCTTGGAGATTGTAACTGTCGGGGAAGCAAGTAAAGGGAAGGGAATTCCACAAGCAGAAAGTGCAAGAAAAGAAGCTGATATAATAGAATTTGTGTTTACATTTTAGTATTTTCACAGTAAAAGGATGGGACCTATTTGCTAATCTTGTTGCTCGAGCAAATTCATGCATATGGGGAACCAGAGAGCTAAGTTCACTGGAGTAAAAGCCGTGAAAGTACTTGTAGAAGAGACACAGAGAAGCCACATTGCGCCGGTGAGAAAGTGACTGTCAGGTTGGGATCGATCACATTACAGATTCTCCGTTGGATTTTGTCCGGGACTTCTAGGTGGATACTGGGGCACCCGACCAGATATGGCAGCAGTACGCAATGCAAGGGCGTATGGTAGATTTATATATGTGCAGTATGGTTTCAGACGGGAAAAACTTCCTGTCTTTACACAGAGAACCGTCCTTCTTAGCAGAGGATTTAGCTAGGAATTCGATATAGTCGTTCCACTTCAGGTCTGTTGTGAGAGTTAACCGGAGGAGGCGCAGTATTTTGCTAATTTATCAGCAATATCAGTAATATCAACAATATCATTATCAACAATTTGTAGAAAAGATGTAATTTTTTCATGAAATGTAAAGGGATCAAAATACAGAAAGGTATGTTTTTTCCTGATGTGAACATATGGCTTCTGCTCTGACGAACTTAAATCACTGGTGCCCCCTAGATGTGAATTTGCACGAGATACTAGATTGGCAACTAGGTCCCGCCCTTTTACCGTGAAACCGATTAAATGTAACCGCAATTTCTACTCCAACAGCTTCTTTCCTCTCACTTACCGCCTGTAGAATTCCCTACCGCATGCTTGCTTTCCCGACGGCTACAACCTCCAGGAGTTTAAATGTAAGGCCAATAGACAACTCCTAACACACTAACTCACACCCACTCTCTCCAACACTCTCCCTATGTACATCCTAAGTCGTATATCACCCTCCTTCTGACATTTCCTATACCCAATCCCTCTATGTAACCCCCTGCGCTATAGTGGCAGTGGAATGCCTTGCTTGGGGTGACACGATTAAAAAAAAAATCTTCATTTTGGAATATATATGTTCTTTGGGTTAATATATGCAAGCCGTTAGAAATAAAATGTTCAATATTTCTACAATTAATTGTTTTATCACATTGTTCGTCTAAAAATATTCCTAAACATGATCTAGGATTTCCAACCACTTTCATCTCCAAATGAAATAAGTTGTACAAAATCCAACAGGCGAATATCTTGATAAAAAGTCGTTTAAGCTTGCCCTTCAGAAATCTTTATTCACAGACACGTTTGTTTGTGGATTTGTAAAGTCTACTTTTATTGCCCGCCAATAAAATCTTATTTAACTTTAAAAGAGTTCCTAATTTTATTTCTCTTTGAAAATTGGTGTAGACCCCCAACAGTATGGTGATACCCTTCAGAAGAAATCCTCCAAAAATGTCTGGATTTTTTTAGAATAAAAGATGTTTTTTTATTAAATAGGAAAACTGTTTTTGATCATTCTAAATTTTTCTGATGGTCTATTACATGTTATAGCAACGAGTACAAACTATTTCAGAAGGTATATTTCACTTAATTAATATCTTCTGAAGAAATATTTAAAAATGAGAATATAACAAATTTACTCGAAAATGAATTTTGACAGCCTGCATTTTGCCTGAGACAAGAAGGCCTCTTTTTTTATCTAGATGGAGCCGAATAGGAAGAAAACTCCATTTTGAATAAAGCTTTCAAATATGATATTTACTATTGAAAACGATATACAGAAGATATAAATTTAAGTTTATTTAGACTATTCTCAGCATCCTAAGCATTCTTCTGAAGAACCACATTCGGTTGCTTTAAGCCTTTCCTTCATCTTTGATGAGATTGTCCAGAACTTGAAAATTCCCACTAATATTAAAAGATAAAAATTTTTTACAGTATACAGTAAATTCTCTTATTATTATTATGTCATTTTTCATCATATTTCGATTTCTGCTTTGATCTCACTACCAACCAAGTCTGCGGGGAGACCTAAGGCAGGTCGTGGCGTGTTGTTATGGCTCCATTTCATGTTTTTCTATCTTCCCTATCATCCCTAGCATTACATAGATAAAGTTTTCCTTAGTGTGTGGGCTGTACTTAATAAGACAATTTTTTGTATATCTCTTAAGCTGGGGTTTCCAGGGATTCTTTCAATGTGTTGCTTTGTTCCATTTTTTATCATTCCAAGTGCACCTACTATCACTGGCACAACTCTTGTTTTCAATTTCCACATTTTTTCTATTTCAATTTCCAGGTCTTTATATTTTGACAGTTTTTCAAATTCCTTGGTTGCTATGTTACAATCCGCTGGACAAACCATATCAATTAATAGACAAGTTTTCTCTTTCTGGTTTTAACAATAATGTCTGGCCTGTTTGCTTCAATTTTTCTGTCTGTGTGGATGGTGTAATCCCATAGAATGGTTACATCTTCTATTTCTGTAACCGGTGATGGGTGATGTTCATACCAGTGTTTGTTTACAGATTTTCCATAATGTTTGCACATTATCCAATGTAAATATTGCCCGACTCTATCATGGCGATTTTTATATTCTTTTGAGGCGAGCACAGAACATTATTATTATTATTATTATTATTATTATTATTATTATTATTATTCAATGTGCCGTGTCTATTCAGGACGTAGGCAATCATGGCTCTCCACATCCTACTATCCCTTGCAGCTCTTAACAAAATTTTGCTTCTTATTTCTCCCAAACCCTGCTCTGCCATCCACTTGCTTAAGCCGGTCAAGTATGTCAAGCGTTGCTTTCCCTTTATCCGTCCAGTGATTCTCGAATCCCTCCTACTTCATTCAATCAGTTAAGTGCCATACTTGATACAGACTTGGGCGATCATGTCTCGAAAGAGACATAATGACTGGACAGAAGATTATCCCGCAGTAGGTTGCTATTTCTTTCTGCGGTAGATTGGTTGCCAGCCAAGGCTATAGAACCCAATCTGTCCTGTTATTTAACCTATAACTGGAGGACAGAGACAGATTAATACGTTTGCCAATGGTATTTGCGCGTAAGTGAATGCAAGGAATTCAACTGGAATTCGAACTCGCCTCTCCGACTTTTCTTCGCTTCGAGTCGATATCCACTACATCACAACGCACATCCGCAAAATTTCTCAATCACATTTGATAATTTTCTTCATTTTCTTTGTCTCTTTAGTCGTCCGCGTCCGCAACAACAAATACAATCTGCAACAAACCCTTTTTGTCAAAAAACAATGGACCGGAACCAAATGTAAATAAAATGCAAGTTTTATTTTATTTTCTCTCCTTTTTTTTAATAGTGTCATGGCGGCATACCCGACAGACTGAATGAACTCTTCCAACTATGAGATGAGATGGCTGAGAAGAGCGCCCTCAGAGCAGCCCGAAATCAGCCAAGAGTCGGTCTACGAACACAGATACCTCAACGGCCATTATGAGCCCCAGTTCTAAGACCGAGGGTCGAATCATAGTATTCTGCACTAACTCGTATTATCGTTCCTACTAACCAAGTTCCAAGTTTTGTATTCTTTCCGTATTTAATATATATTCGTTATTTTCTATTTGGTTGTTTTTGCGTTATTCTTGCTGGGCCTTTAACCGGGTCCCCGACAAATGGTATCTTTGGTACCATGCTGTCTAGTAGGAAGGGTTCTCTTGGTCAGAGTTGTCAGTACCCCCGACATACAGAAAGAAAATCACGACTCCGAGGAAACCCGGTTGTTAATCCCGACTTAAAGCCCAACCGTCCACTTCGACGCTTGCAATCAGACTCTTCAAAAATCAAATTGCAATTGCTACTAAAATTTTAACTCTCGCCTAACCGTCACTTCTGCTCCAGTACGTCTCCCAGTATAAATTTATCCAGGGCCGAAGCAGCCTTTGACCTTTCTAATCATAATAAAAATTCTGAATTCGAACATGTTTTTATTTTTCGCACCTGGTTGACATTTCAATAAATACATATTTTTTTCAAATATCAGCATGTGTGTCTCTAAGCGCAGATACAGTTCACGTTAAAAATCCATGCTGCCAAATTAATGAATCCGTAACGTTAACATTTGTGATGGCATATTTTTTTTAATCATTTCACCCCAAGCATGGCATTCTACTGCCACTATTGCGCATGGGGTTATATAGGGGAAGGTAAAGAGAAAGAGTGGTTAGATATAGGAAATGTCAAAAGGAGGGTGATAGATGGGTAAGGATACCGAGGCTTAGGGTTGGGTAGATGGGAAGAGTGTTTGAAAGAATGGATGCGAGTTAGTGTGATAGGAGGTGTCTATTGGCCTTACATTAAAACTCCTGGAGATTGTAGCCGTCGGGGAAGCAATCATGTGGAAGGGAATTCCACAATCGGGAAGTGCGAGAAAAGAAATTGTTGGAGTAGAAATTGCGGTTACATTTTATTAGTTTCACTGTAAAAGGGTGGGATCTAGTTGCTAATCTAGTATCTCGTGCAAATTCGTACCTAGGGGTCACCAGTGATCTAAGTTCATCGGAGCAGAAGCCGTTAAAGTATTTATAGAAGAGATACAGGGAAGCCACGTCGCGCCGGTGTGAGTGACACTGCAGCAGGTCTGCCAAGTCGGTATCGATCACATTACTAAGTTAGTATTGAATAAGCGTTACTTTTTTCATGAGTCAATCTTTCAGTTAGTATATTTACTTGGTTCCTCTCTATGCTCCATTTTAAAACGATACGCAGAAAATAATTATTAAAGTTTAGAAAAATATGGAAATTAATATTTCTAAAAAAAGAATTTTAACCTAAAAGGTTGATCCAAAATTAGGTGGACAGTAGTTGGGATAGGTTTGCGTATCGGATCCAACAAACTGAGGCCCCTCTACCTTATTCAAGAGCACTCCGTGAAAACCTTGATGGAACATTTCCTGAGAAATCCATTGGCTGAAGAGTTCCTATTGCTTGGGGTGCACGTCCACCTGACTTGACCGCAGTGAATTTCTTACTGTCAACCTACTTTTAAACCTCCTTGTATATTGCAAATAAAGTAAAAAATCCTATTTACAAAATGTAGAGATGGAGTTGGAATATTTTTATATGAAAAACGGAGCATAGAGAGGAACCTAACCCAATCTTTGGGTTCGAGCAGAAGAGAGCATTGGAGCTTGAGTTTGAATAGCTTCAAAGCCAGTCAAACAATAAATCTCTGATTGAGACTCAATATTCTAAAAATAAGAATATATTCAATTTGTAACACAATTTCTGGTGCCGAGAAAGAAAGAAGAGAAGGGAGAAGAGATAATAATTGAATATTTTTGCTTTTTACTTCGCTCGCTAAAAGCTAAGTGAGGAATATTCTAAGAGACCACCCAATAAAAATAGATGAAGTTTTTTTATGACTCTTGAGTGCTGGCTACAAATTCGAATAACGATTCTTCTCACAAAGTTTTACTAGCCATTTTCGCGAAAAGTGAGTTTCTCGGTTATTGAAAGATTTAACGGTTATTGACAAAACTACAGCGTTCTAAGGTTTTGATTTAAAAAAGATTTTCCTCTAGCATAGGGTTTTTTTATGACCCTCTGGACAGCCACCCCTGGTCAGAAAAGCGAGACGAAATTCCCAAAAATAAAGTTTTCTTTGTGATTAAAAGGGAAACATATGGTTTTCTTTTCGAGCGTAGCTAGATACTTTTTTAGGACGATTGAAAGGATTAAACACAGATGTGAAACGACCACACACCAAAGATTCGATGAGAAATAAATTTTGGAGCGATAATTAATGTTTGGCAGTTTGAGCTGGACCAATGGTAAGAGGCACTTAGACAGGTGATAAAGAAACGGGGTTGATAAGATGACGAATGAGAAAAAAAAAGTGGCTATCGGAAAAGTCGGAGAAATGTTCCATGCAACTCGAGCAGTAGTAACAGACATTCACACAGGAGAGAAGGAGACGAAGTTGATCAAATGACCAAAATGACGATCTCTTATTGGTCGTTTGAAAATACTAAGTGTACCGGAAGTGCGTCACAACCACCCTCGCTGGATGCGAGGCTCAATATAAGCAAGAGCTGATGGGTTTTCAGACAGTTGAGTACAGTTGAGTTGAGTACAGTAAAGTTGGACTGGTACGGAGTGAGATAACACAATATATCTATTGTTATGTGACTGTCTGCCTTAGAAGAACCTCTAATTTTAGCTTGATGCCAAACGAACCAACTTTGAGCGGTCCATCCTAAAGGGGTTGAATTATAGTTGTCTACATGCAAGAGTGATAAACTCTAATCAAATACTGTACTGAACAGAACGTATTTATATATAAAAACACCTTATTATTAATTTCACAAAGATTTTTTTTTATTTATTGTGGCTCTCAGCTCTGTCCAGATCGTCGATGCAGCGCATTTCGGTTAATTTCAACTCAAACCGGCTTTTATCAATCGAACACAACGTGAGATGGAGCCCGGTTTGGAACAAAGTGATCGAATATCGGTCGGCCGAGGAGATTTTAGGCGTTGACGCGAAGGACAAGTGCCGAAGGGTCACAAATTCGCAACACCATATACTCTAAGCTCGAAATAGTTTTGAATTTGAAAACTAATTCTTTCTCTGGAAAGAATTTTCGATAGTGTGCTTACTAAGTTAGCATAGTTTTTTTTTTTTTTTTTTTTTTTACTTTTATGAATGAAATAAAAAGTGTCGTGGGATCTCCCCTTTTTCTATGATAATGGACTCGACTTGCGTATACATATATCATTGCCATAGAGAGAACCGGAGAGTACCGTGTCTGATTCGTAAGATACCGAACAATACCGGTTTCACAGAGAATACCGCGTCAGTAGTCATAATAGCTCTGAGCTCCACTCAGGCAGAATAGTATTACACAGTACCCGTCAGTTCCGAAGTAGACGTACTAATTCCAGCGCGGATTCACTTCAAAGACTTATATATATATATATATATATATATATATATATATATATATTTCTACTAATCGTATTCCTGGATTACTAACCTGCGTTCCAGTTTTTATCTTTATGTTTAATATAGCATATTTTTCTATCTTAATTAACTGTTTTGTTGTTCATTATTTTGTGCGGTTCCTCACCTGGAATCAACAAAAAAGTGATGCATTAAAATTGAACAAATTATAAAATCTGATATAAACTGTCTATGCTAAATGCCAAACTTTCGATAAAAATGTCTAAATTTGAATTTTTTTGAGACTGAGAGATTTTTTTTCAAATAGAAATCATGTACTGATGGTAAAACAAATATTTCAGCATTTTTGATGGGGTAAGTTAGTAAAGCTGATTTTCTAAACGCCCCATACATGTGGTATAGAGGACCAAGTGAGGATTGAATTCACTAATCAGTTGTCATAAGTTCTAGTGAGGCAAGCTTACTAATCATTACGCCACTTCGTGGTGCGCAAAAGTGATTTTCTAAACGCCACGTATATGTGGTATAGAGGACCCGGTGACGATCGAATTCATTAATCAGTTGTAATAAGTTATAGTGAAACAAGCTTACTAATAATTACACCACGTCGTGGTGCCCAAAGGTGATTTTCTAAACGCCGCGGACTGGTGGTATAGAGGGCCCAGTGAGGATTGAATTCACTAATCAGTTGTCATAATTTCTAGTGAGGCAAGCTTACTAATCATTACACCACGTCGTGGTGCGCAAAAGTGATTTTCTAAACGCCACGTATATGTGGTATAGAGGACCCGGTGACGATCGAATTCATTAATCAGTTGTAATAACTTATAGTGAAACAAGCTTACTAATAATTACATCACGTCGTGGTGCCCAAAGGTGATTTTCTAAACGCCGCGGACTGGTGGTATAGAGGGCCCAGTGAGGATTGAATTCACTAATCAGTTGTAATAAGTTCTAGTGAGACAAGCTTACTAATCATTACGCCAGTTCGTGGTGCGCAAAAGTGATTTTCTAAACGCCGCGTATATGTGGTATAGAGGACCCGGTGACGATCGAATTCATTAATCAGTTGTAATAAGTTATAGTGAAACAAGCTTACTAATAATTACACCACGTCGTGGTGCCCAAAGGTGATTTTCTAAACGCCGCGGACTGGTGGTATAGAGGGCCCAGTGAGGATTGAATTCACTAATCAGTTGTAATAAGTTCTAGTGAGGCAAGCTTACTAATCATTACACCACGTCGTGGTGCGCAAAAGTGATTTCCTAAACGCCGCGTATATGTGGTATAGAGGACCCGGTGACGATCGAATTCATTAATCAGTTGTAATAAGTTATAGTGAAACAATCTTACTAATAATTACACCACGTCGTGGTGCCCAAAGGTGATTTTCTAAACGCCGCGGACTGGTGGTATAGAGGGCCCAGTGAGGATTGAATTCACTAATCAGTTGTAATAAGTTCTAGTGAGGCAAGCTTACTAATCATTACGCCACGTCGTGGTGCGCAAAGGTGATTTTCTAAGCGACACTTAGATGTGGCACAAAGCCGAATGCTTAGGACACCCAGTAATGATCGAACTCACTACTTAGTTTTAATAAGTTCTAGCGAAATAAGCTTGTTAATCATTACACCACGTCGAAATTATTAAGGGTGAGGGTTATAATCAGCTTCCTTTTTTTTTTCTTTCTTTGATATTGGTTTAGTTTCTGTGAGTAGCAAAACACCAACCAAAAAACTGCAAAATAACAAATTTCTCCTCATTTTTAGCTGTTTGTAACTCTAGAAATTAGAAATAAAATAAAAAGGGGTGGTTTCGTTCTACGTTTGACTATAGGATTACCCACAATAAACTTGGCATCTTTTTAGAATGCAAAGTGATGCTGTGCCAAATTTGTCAAATCGTGCTATTTTGAAACTAGCATAGATTCAGACCAAATTTCAAGATGCCATAACTCCCGGACTAAGAGATGAGGGATGCTGAAGTTTTTAGAGTTATTATTTTTTAATAGAGTACATTTCATCAAAATCTGAGATAGTGCCCACGCGACTATTGGCTCAGTTTATATAGAATTACGAACGCATATATGAATATATAATTATTTTAAAAAAATGCAAAACAAGGTAAATTACTACGTTGCAGTCAAAAAATGAGAATAAAATAACAGCGGCGAGATCACACCGTTGAAAATGGCCGGAGAAGTGGCCGAAAGCGTTTGTAAAGATAATTATGGAATTTTTTTTACATTCCTTATATCCAGAAAAACAGAAAAATGTGAGGCTGCTGGAAAAAATAAATACAAAATTAATAAAATCCTCTTTGTCGGTCGTATTTAAGGGAAGGTGCTTAAAAGAAGGTTTGATATATATATATATATATATATATATATATATATATATATATATATATATTGATAGATTAATACTTAGTTTTTGGTCCTAATAGGGTTAGATCAGTACACATTTGTATAAAAAATTGTTCGATACAATTATATTGCAGAACCTTTGAATATTTTCAATTTTTAAACGAATTATTTCGCTACTCAGGTTTCTAATATGAGTGTATTTACATTTAAAATAGAAAAATTAAAAAACAATACAAAATTGGCTAACCACGTCTAGAAAATGAAATCAAAACATGGAAAAGACCCAGACATAATGTGGAGCATTGTAAAAACAGCCAAACCTTACAACGGTGAACAAATATGTAGACTGTGCCAAGAAGAAAAATCAGAAATTATGTTATACCCAAATAAAGACGAACTGTTAAATGAATGAACAGAAATTATGGCTAAATGCATCCGCACTAAGAAATACCTCTTACGTGCATACAACCATGGATGAAAACGTCATCATTCGTTTAAACAATGTGCGTTCATAAATTCCCTGCCACGTGAACGTTCAAATAAAACAGTGTTACAAGAGCGTTCTTAAAAAGAAAAACGGTAAAAGGTAAAATCAGTTATTAAAAATCGCCTGAGGACAACACTCATGGTAGAAACTTGGGTAGGGGAATAACTCGTTTAAAAATGGAATATATAATATATATATATATATATATATATATATATATATATATATATATATATATGTCAGTATATAACGAATAAATTTGTGACTTTATATATCGGATCTCGATGTGTAAAGTCACAAATTTATTCGTCTGAAGAGAGTCAAAGTTGGATTCGAAACACGTGTAGCGACGCAAATAACATTATGGACACTTAATGTATTTTACAAAAGGCAAGTAATATCAATGATAATAATAATAACAATAAATATAAACTTTAAAACATTAAACAAAACGTTCACAGCTTCTCAGACTCTATACCAATTTCTCTCGTTGGAACAACCTCTATTTCTGTTATATATATATATATATATATATACATATATATATATTAGTAAGATTGGTTTACGTTTAAAATGTTAAAAAAAAAATCTGTCGCTTTCTGCGTCACTTGATGTAAACAAACTCTCTCCACAGACGCGCCACTGTATGTAAACAAACGCGTCACGTGATGTAAACAGACTCTCTCCACAGACGCTCTATCAAAATACGTTTCTAAATCAGATTTTAAAATCACTTGTTTCTGATGAAGGACCGAAGACGGTCTGAAATATAAAATAGAATAATAGAAATAAACAAATACTGTCAAACCATACATTTTTAAACTCACAACTTTTTAATAATTTTTCATATATATATATATATATATATATATATATATATATATATATATATATATTTAACCATAGAGATACAGCTTTGGGTTAGGAGACTAGTGATATATATATATATATCACTCCTGTCACGCTCTATGGAGGTATATATATATATATATATATATATATATATATATATCCAAGTGAATAAAGAAAGAAGAAATTATTAACAACGATGAAAACATTTATTTAAGACAGTGCTTAATATAGAAATAGACCAATGAATATTTATTATAAGTTATAGTTTAGAACATGCACAAATTATAATTTACTACAAAAGTGTACATTTTGTTTCGACATCGTAAAAACAATGTCTCATCAGGTAGTTAATAATGATGATACTAAACGTTATTTTTGAAAAAGAGGATTCAAAAATCTCACTTCACTATTATTTTTAGAAAAATAGTACGAGATAAAGAGGATAGAAAAGAAGGGAAAACAAAAAAGGAAATCGAACTCTATTCTCTTCC
This sequence comes from Ascarosepion bandense, assembly GCA_037127315.1. Taxonomy (NCBI): domain Eukaryota; kingdom Metazoa; phylum Mollusca; class Cephalopoda; order Sepiida; family Sepiidae; genus Ascarosepion; species Ascarosepion bandense. The sequence goes on from JBBBDQ010002355.1 coordinate 139,426, forward strand.
TACGCTCTTTATTTACTATTTTTTTTTAATCATTTCACCCCGAGCAAGGCAGAAACGCCACTGATGTGTAGGGGGTTACATAAATGTAAAAAGATTAATTAGAAAAGAGTGAGGAGTACAAGCTAGTTAGAAAGGAACAATAGAAAGCTGAGAAAGCAGGTGCGATGACAGATACATAGGTGGAGAGAAAGGGAAGGTTATACAGGGGAGGGGAGAGAGCTAGAGGCCAGTGGTTAGTAGATGAGTATTAACATTGCATTTAAATTTCTGGAGGTTGTAGCCGTCAGGAAAGCAAGAATACGGGAGTGAGTTCCACAGGCGGGAAGTGCGAGAGAAGAAGCTGCAGGAGTAGAATTGTCGTCTGCATTTGGCTAACCTGACTGTGAATGGGTGGGACCCAGTTGCCAGTCTGGTTGCACGGGTAAACACCTGTTGAGGAAGCATCAGTGACTTAAGCTCATCCGAGCAGAAGCCATGAAAGTATTTATAGAAGAGACAGAGGGAGGCCACATTTCGACGATGGGAAAGTGGCTGCAGTAGAGTCGCCAGATCAGTACCTATCACATTACAGACTCTCCTTTGGAGCTTGTCAAGAACACTGGGGCACCTGACCATAAATGGCAGCAGTACTCCATGCACGGACGGATGGTTGACTTGTATATATGCAGGATGGATTCAGGTGGAAAAAACATCCTGGATCGACATAGTGACCCAACCTTCTTAGCAGTAGATTTATCTCTCTTTCCTTATTGTTTTATCTCTTTTTCTCGATTTCGTTTTTTGTTTTTTCCTTCTTTTCTATCCTCTTTTTCTTGTACAATCTTCCAAAAATAAAAGGGGAAGTGAGATTCTTGAATTTTCTTTTTCAAAAATAACATTTAGTGCCATTATTATTAACTACCTGATGAGACATTGTTTTTTCGATGTCGAAACAAAATGTACACTTTTGTAGTAAAGTATAATTAGTACATGTTCTAAACTATAACTTATAATGAATATATATATATAAATATATATTGTAATAGTTGTTACAATGGTTTATAAAAGGATAGTATCACCACACAAAAATTCTCGTGTTTCAGGGCACAAGTACTCTTCTTCAGGTGATTAGTGAAACTGAAAATAAATGGTGAAAATTTTTATTTTTGGAAATGTGAGATGTAAGTGATGTGTGGATGGGAATTTAGTATGTCTAAGTTGGTCTGTCGGCAGTTTTTAACCATAGAGATACAGCTTTGGGTTAGGAGACTAGTGATATATATATATATATCACTCCTGTTACGCTCTATGGAGGTATGGATTTTTTTTTTTATCTTAATGTAAGATTCCCAATAATAGGTTCATCAATATATATGTTTTCATAATTTTAGACGGTATATGGATATGCATATTTTGTTATCATTTTTTACAGTATAAGCACACTCGTTTTAAAAAGATTGCGTTATTCCTGCCTTTCAAGTTCTGTATGCTTTCCAGCTTAGAAAATCAGCCTTCAGTATTTTCTCTTATTTAAACCGAGGCTTGAGCCCCGATGCGTAAGATAAATTATATAAGCCGGGAGGCAAGCCAAGTATGGCTGTATTCACTATTAAACGTTCAGTTCTGGCACGATTCGCCGTCTTGATTTGACTCTAGTTTCATTTAGGATGTCAGAAGAGTTTATGTTGCTAAGTAGAAAGTGATGAACATTAAAGTTGACAAGATGTTATGTAGGTGGGTGGTTGGGGATTAAAAGAGCTGGTGGTGAAGGTGGTGGCGGGTATTGTCGGAGAGGGATGAAAATAATATTGCGTCTTGCCGAGTTGAAAACACACCAAATATATTGTTGAAATCTTATTCAGGAAATCATTTCGCGACTGGTACAAGGTTAACCCTATGCCTGAGCTTCTTTTATTTTTACTGCTTTTGACTAACACCGAAGGAAAAACAACAGGTCAAGCAAGAACTCAAGAAGCTCGATTGAAGTATATATATATATATATATATATATATATATATATATATATATATATATATATCTGCAGATAGATCTGTTTCGCTGTATCAAAGTTCATCAGCACGGTTAGACATTTGATTGCTTTTAGCCAGGATTGAAACACGACCGACTTGTCATCAGTCGGCGATTCTACCTTTGAGCTTTGGGTACTCAGTAAAAATAAAGCACATATATGATATACCATGTAGACATACGCCAGTAGCTAACAGTGTTCTAATTCATTATTGAATGAACGATGCATCAATGCTAAAGAAGAAGTTACTGTTTTTTCAAAGTTTACCATTCTTCCATAGTGCTCAATCAGGGTGTGAGAGCGTATTATATATATATATATATATATATATATATATATATATATATATATATAACAAAATATTCAAATATCTAGGAAGACGAAAAATATTTCACCGAACCGGATAGCGCCTTGAAATATCGAAAGCTGCCTTCCAAAATCTAAACGAAGTATTAAGAAACAAAAAAAAGTGCTGAACTGCTATTTAATATCAATATTCCCCTATGGTAATGACTGCTGGATAATTTCCCCACAAATAAAGAGGAGACGCAAGACAAGGAAGAGGTGGTTCTACAGAAAGATGCTGAGAATACCAGTTTTAAGTAAAATGGCAAAAAGAAGAATCATTAGTTATTTGTTAACTGGAGCAAGAAATGACTTGTAAATTTTAACGCTTTTCAAAGGAGACAGCTTCTTTTAGTTAGCATAGAAAATCATTTTTACCTTCTGTCATAATGGCTGATACTAACCTGCAGGTGAACAATTTTTTGTGCCTTCTTTGTATCATGTTTTCCACCGACATAGAAGTCGAATGATTATAATGAATCAACTGCTTGCATTATTTCCTAATCACTGACAAGTTTTAACCAAGATGTTAAGTACATTTATATAGTAAATCATTAGCAAATCATTTACATTAACAATATAAAACTTAGTAATGCTTCCATTAATTTCTGATCTCTAACAAAACTTTCGACCGGATTTTCAGTGCATTTCAATCATAATAATAATAATAATAAATATTTTCGAGTATCTGATGCTCGACAGGCCCGGAAGACAGTCCAACTCAAGGAAAGAAAATCCCGATTTTAAACCTTCGTTGCCTTGTTGAATCCAAACACGAAAAAACTCAGAGTAAAACCTGGCAGATAACCTGGAGTGAATCCCTGAAGGCGGATTCAGCAGTTAGCTATAATGGAAGCGTTACAGAGTTTTATATTGGTAATGTAAATGATTTGCTAGTCACTTTCTATACAAATGTACTTCAAATATAGGTTAAAAGTTCTCAGTGATCAGGAAATAATGTAAAAATACTGAAAAAATAGAAATATATATATATATTGGCTGGCCACTTGTATTCGAGATTCCTCGTCTGCCAGAGCGGCTAGCTAATCTCCGTTGCACATTTGTGTTTGTTCAACACCCACAGTAGGCACCTGTGGTTTATACTATGGCTTTATGCTGAGCGGACCTTATTTCCAGTTTCTGGGAGAGAGTGCGTAATCTAGCATTGAACAACAGTATGAACAAAGCCAGGACACTCAAACCTTCGGTCATGCTGACTTATGACTGATGATACATATATATATATATATATATATATATATATATATATATATATATATCAGGCAAAACTATTACTATTAATATTGCTACAAAAATGCATTGAAAATCCGGAAGAAAGGTATTGTCAGTTTTCAGGAATTAATGATAGATATAATACTTTTCATTAGAGTACACGTGCCGCCAAAAATGAAGGGAACTGTTCAGTCAGTCAGTTAAGTGTCACACGTGATACAGGCTTGGGCGATCATGTCTCGAAAGATACATGACTGACTGGGCAGAAGATTATGTCGCAGTAGGTTGCCATTACATTCTGCAGTAGACTGGTTGCCAGCCAAGGCTGTAAAACCCAATTTTGCCTGTTAATTAACCCAGACCTTGAGCGAAAGGCGGATTAATACCTTTCCCAAGAGTAACTGCAGATAAGTGAATGCAAGGGTTTCAACTGGAATTCGAACTCGGCTCCTGATTTATCGTTCCGAGCCGATATCCACTGCACCACAATGCACGGGAACTGTTAGGAAGTAATAATAATGCGATGCAACCAAGTTAAAAATTTGAAACAATTTATTAATCTATCTAAACTTATTTGTAAATGGAACTTTGTCTGTGTGTGCGTGTGTGTGTGTGTATGTGTGTGTGTCTGTTACCTATAGACTCCGAAACGGCTGAACTGATTTTAGTGAAAATTTACACAGTTGTACTATAAGCGTCTGCGAGTGTTCTTAGCTAGGTTTTGTGTCGAGGTACCCTTGATAAATATCGAAAATCGATAATCGAAAAAATCGGGTTATAGAAGGAGTGGTCCGATTTTAATCAAATTTGATACACTCATAGACAAAGACATAAGAAACGATATTCAGAACTTTCAAGGTTGCAGTTCTTACAATACTGCAGAAAATCGATAATATATATATGTATATATATATATATATATATATATATATATATATATATATATATAAAAGGCAAGATGTTTGTGTGTGTGTGTCTGTTTATTTGTCTGTTCGTCCTTTGTAGAAATCAACCATTTTAATCCGATTCCCACCAAACTTCACACAAATATTCTTTAGACTGAGTCTGAGCTTCGGGACCATGGATTAGTTGTAAAGCTTTCATTGCATCCGAGCAACGTCGGGTTATAATGCTAGTATTCAATAAAGCGAAGATAAAGAATCCACCATTAAAATAAGGGACAATGAACCGTTTAATAAATCCATTCCATTTAAATTTTTAGATGTTCAATGGTATTTATGATTCATTGATATTATATAAATCGCTTTTTGCTCAATATCTTTTTATTTTAAAAAATGTTTATGTGTTTAATATAACAGTGAAATGGAAATATATCTCCGAATAGAAAAGAGGGAACAGCAAAGAGAGCGACGACATAAGCTTATTTTTAAAACCAAGTTGAAGCAAGACGATCACTTAATAGATAACGGTACATGAGTGCCCAACATGAAAACCAAACAAAACTGACATTTAAGAAGCGTAGGAGAAAATAACAAAAAAGAGTACTGAATTGCTATGTGATGTCAGTTCTCCAATATGGCAGTGAATACTGGACAATATCATCAAAGATGAAGGGAAAATTGAAGCAACTGAAATGAGGTTCTACAGAAGGATGCTGCGGATATCATGGACCGAGCAGGTGAGCAATGATAAGGTTTTGGAAAGGATGGAAACGAAAAGGAAATTAATACTGAGCATCAGGAAGAGACAGCTAAAATGCCTGAGGCATGCAATGAGGAAGGAGAGCTTGGAGAACCTGATACTAGCAGGCCAGATAGAGGGAAAAAGAGACAGGAGAAACCAGCAGATAACATATTTGAAGGGCCTGATCAGATGTTGTGTGGTGTAACAGGAGAAAGCCTGCTAAGAGCCACCATTGATAAACAGACATGGAAAGCCATGATCGCCTACGTCCTGAAAGGACAGGACACAAAGAAGAAGAAGAAGAAAATAAACGGTTAATTTTGGTGAGGAACTAATTTTGTCTTAATGTAGATATATATTTTTATGGTTGTTGTGGATTCCGGGTGAGGAACCGCACAAAATTACTAAATAACAAAAACAGATATGCAGATAAAAAATGTAAGTTATATTGAACGTAATATACAAACTGGAATACAGGTTAGTCAATTTAGGAATACTATTAGTAGAAATAAATATATACAGTCTTGAAGTGAAATAGTATGTCCGGGTAACTGATTTTAGCTGAGTGGAGCTCAGAGCAACTGCAACTACAACTGTGATTCCAGATCCAACTTCAACTAAACAGCTCCTACCTTACAACTGACTTGCCAGTAAACTCTACTGTTCTTTCTATAGGCAGGATAATATGTACACTCAGGCGAGTCCATTATTATGTACAAAGGGACGATCCCCAATATTGGTATAGATTATTAAAATGACTGAGGGAAATAATCTCGCATAAATTTACTAACTTAAGTTGACTTACCTCCCTTCGCACTATAGATGGGATAGAAAATATATAAATAAATGCACTTGAAATTTATGAATAAATACACATTGATAATTATTATATGATTTCATGCTATTAGGGATGTGCGTTGTGGTGCATTGGTTATCGGCTCGGAACGAGAAATCGGGGAGCAGAGTTCGAATTCCAGCCGAATTCACTGCATTCACTTTCGCGTAAATACCCTTGGGAAAGGTATTATTCCGCCCATTCCTTCCAGTTATGGGTTAAATAACAGGACAGATTGGGTTCTATATCCTTGGTCGGCAACTAGTCTACCGCAGAAAGCAATGGCAACCTACTGCGGGATAATCGTCTGCCCAGTCAGTCATGTCTCTTTCGCGACATGATCGCCCAAACGTGTATCACGTATGGTACTTAACTGATCAACAATTTGTTTACTAAATTTACTTTTAACTATTATCAGCCCAAAGTAGATGCGCTGGTTGTAAGAATCCGTCCCAATGTCTCGCAATATTATGGTCCTCATTTTTTCTTGCAGTATCAGGAGCTCATAAGATTGAGTCTTATGTAGTGCTTATACTATTGTATATATTATAATATATGTTATAAACATGAGATCCGAGAATAATTATATATAAAATGAGACTAAACCTGATTTAATTAAACGTTTTCTTTTTCTGGAAAACCTTAAGGCAAACATTATCGTTCCGTTCTTCCTGGCATTATCATAAATTCTTTAAAACGAAAACGGAGAAAAAGAAAGAGATATATTACAGGATTTCTCTCAAGCAAGAAATCAACTTATACGAAAATACTACTGGAGAAAGAAATTTGCATAATCCAGAACTTATACCAGTAATAAACCGCCTGTATACGAATAGAAAATGAACTCAGTAAATATAGAAAGCCGTATAGGACGATTGTTACAAAGCTCAAATGGCTGGACCAGGGCTTCTTGAACGTTATATTCTGACACTGATGGATTGCCTTTGTCTGGTTTCTGGGTATAAGTCCAAAAACGGCGCGAATTCAACAGAGGACAGAAGAAATTTTGAAGTGTCGATGCGATTCCCACACCCAGATTCGACAGACAGGCTAAGGCCCCACACTGAAGATCGCTAAGCCAACAAGCGTTACGCGTTCCCTTGAATACTTTCGTCCCTCTGTCTCTTAGAATCAAGTCTGCCACGTCTGTCCCTCTTCTCTAATAAATCGAGTCAGAGAAAGAAACTGTCTCCTCATTAATATTATTCTATTGAGTTACACTGGACTCCAGTCACAACACGGAACGCAACACAAAGATTAATTCTCGTCTTGGAAAAATCTTAGCACCACATGCGGTTAGAGACCGCTTTTGGGGCCAAAAATCCCCATGAAACTTCTTTTAGAGAAGAAGCCAGCTCAACCCGTCCAGGCTGAATGCCGCCATGAGTACAATTAATGAAGGACTAATATGACAATTCTTGACTCTTTTATTTGTTTCTGACGAAATTTTTCTGTTCTTTTACTTAGCTTTTGGAAAGCATCTTTTGCTAATTCAATACAATTGCAAACAAGTCTACCGCATTCTAGAACGAAACAAAAGTGGAATAGAGAGCTTATTTACATCGTTCCGTTTATATTAATGTGAACAGCACGACCTAGCGAGCGTCTTTCTAGACAAGGTGCGGAAAATCCTCACCAATCTCAGGGGTCGTAGCGGTCGTAAGTGCTTGTTTAAATATGCAATTTATCCTCCGCCTTGTTTTTCTCTAATTACTTTTGTTCCCTTCCTTTAAGCGGCTTTTCTTATTCGTTTCTTCTCTTTTCGTTTTCTACTCCAACAGCTTCTTTTCTCGCACTTCCCGCCTGTGGAATTCCCTTCTACATACTTGCATCCGAGACGGCTACAACCTCCAGGAGTTTAAATGTAAGCTCAATAGACACCTCCAAACACACTAACTCGCACCCATTCTCTCAAACACTCTTCCTATGTACCTCCTTACTCGTCTATCACCCTACTTCTGACATTTCCTATATCCAATCGCTCAATGTAACCCCTTGCGCTATAGTGGCAGTGGAATGCCTTGCTTGGAGTGAAATGATGAAAAAAAAAAAACATTAATATTTTTCTTCGAACAAGATGGTTTGTAGCGTTCAGGATAAAAAAAAATCGTTTCTTTTAATTAAGCTTTAGAAATTAACGATACTTTAAGAAGCATCGGATGTGCGTTGTGGTGCAGTGGATATAGGCTCGGAACGAGAAATCGGGGAGCCGAGTTCGAATTCCAGTTGAATTCAAAGCATTCACTTAAGCACAAATACCATTGGGAAAGGTATTAATCCGTCTATTCCTTCCAGTTATGGGTTAAATAACAGGACAGATTGGGTTCTATAGCCTTGGATGGCAACCAATCTACCGCAGAAAGCAATGGCAGCCTACTGCTGGATAATCTTCTACCTGGTCAGTCATGTCTCTTTCCAGACATGATCGCCCAAAACGTGTATCATGTATGGCACTTAACTGACTGAATTAAATTAAATTTGTTCTTTAATTAAAAATACATTGCTACACGGAATTTTCTATGTTTCGAAATTTCTACCTCGCCATCAGGCAATGTGAGATCATTGTTGTGAAAATGATTTTCATTTAGATATAAGAAGCAATACGTTTGCTATTGTAGATATGGGAAGACATGTATTTTTAATTAAAAAACAAATTTAATTATATGATTCTATTATGCTCTACAATATCTATTGTATTGAGCACTTTTAAAAAAAAAGTAAATGCCAGAGAACTCAGAATTGTAAAACTGTTCGTTCACTTTACCTGGATTTATATATGTATAATCATTGTGAAGAACTTTGTCACTGAGCAGACTTATTTCAGTCACGTCGTGCCGACTGTGAAGTTTCTTGAATGCATTTTATTATGGCTTTACTCATCAGTGCTTTTGTTTTGAAACCTTGAAAAAGACATAACAAAACCGATGAAGAGTGAAGACATCACGACAATGCCTTCACAAAACTACGAAGTCGTCATGAATCTGCTTAGCTGAGTGATAAACTCATCACCATTAATTGTATTAACGCTCTATCTCTATCTCGATATCGAACACTTTATAACAAAAGCCTTTTTGCCAAAAATGCTTTGCTATCCAGTAGACTACTGAAAAGCTGCAATTTTGGCACTGAACGTCATTATAAGTTAATACGATATATAGATATATATATATATAGATATATATAATATATATATATATATATATATATAGAGAGAGAGAGAGAGATAAATATATATCTATATCTATCTATATATATATATATATATATATATATATATATATATATATATATATATATATATATATATATAGATATAGATATTGTTTCTGATGAAGGACCGAGGGCGGTCTGAAATATAAATACAATAATAAAAATAAACAAATACTGTCCCAAAAAAAGTACATTTTTAAATTCAAAACTTTTTAATATTCTTTCCTATACATATTAAGACAGTATACGTGAATCATCACTATGTTATATATATATATAGTTATAGATAGATAGATAGATAGATAGATAGATAGATAGATAGCTAGATAGATAGATAGTAGATATCAATTTATTTCACGAGATAATGGCATCGCTTCCTTTGATCAAACATTATCCGAGCAGTTTTTGAAGTAGTTTAACAGACAGACAAGAAAAACATTTACGAACACAAGAAAAGTTAAATAAAAAGCTTAATCGCAGTGCCTTGTCAGTCATCTTTAAAGAAACTTATATATATACATATATATATAAATTTTATCTCTATAGATATTAGAGCCGTCTGGTATTCGTTGTGGGACAAAAAATTCACCCCGGTAACACAAATGGACTAGGTCAGACGCCTTAAATAAAGAACTCTAAGTGGATCAGAAGAAGCTCGTTTGGAATCATGTCAAGATGATTTCTAACAAACGTAACGAGTGAAGCAAACCTTAATAAAATATTCTTTTACTTCATGAGACGTGTCATTTCAGGATGTAGGCGATCATGGACTTCCACTTGACTCTGTCTCTTGTCGCTCTCAATATTTTTCTTTTGGTATCTCTAAACCCCGCTCTGCTATCCATTTGCTCATACATAACAAGTATGTCTCCCTTCTTTCCTCTGTCTCTCCTTTACTTTATCCGACCTGTGAGTATTAAATTCTGCAAGACATCCTTCCTCATTACGTGTCCCAGAAACCTCATCTGTTTCTTCCTGATGTTAAGCATGAGTTTTCTCCTCGTTTGCATCCTCTCCAACACCTCATCGTTGATCACGTGTTCTGTCGATGGTATCCTCAACATCCTTCTGTAAAAACACATTTCTGCTGCCTCAAGGTATATATACATGTCTCTGAAATGAAGCCGTAGTATATTTAGTATGTCCACGTCGGAAGCTGACGGGTGCTGAGTAATAATCTTCTCGCTGAGTGGAGCACAGAGCTACTATGAACTACTGACGCTGTATTCTCCGTGAAACCTCGGTAACTTTCGATTGGTTCTCTCGGTATTTTTCGACTCGCTTCTATTGCAGGAGTATATGTATACTCTAGACGAGTCCATGTTCATGAAAAGGGGAGACCCCACAACAATTTTGAAGCCGGCTCGTTGATTCCACTTTTCACGCTGATAACAGTTCTGCTACCAGCACTATTTGTACCGACTTCAGAGAAAGTAAAACACGACAGAATGACATGTTAGGACTAGAAAACCTATTTGTTAAAAGCTTTCAAACCATCTTTAACAGTTTCCGTCGTTTAAAGAACCTCTCCTTTTAAAAGCATAATTGTTTCGTGCTGCCCCTGTACAATTATTCCATTTTTTTCGAAATCTTCGTGTGCCATGTCCCTTCAGGACGTAGGTGATGATGGACTTCTACTTGATTCTGTCTCTTGTCGCTCTCAATATTTTTCTTTTGGTATCTCTAAACCCCGCTCTGCTATCCATTTGCTCATACATAACAAGTATGTCTCCCTTCTTTCCCCTGTCTCTCCTTTACTTTATCCGATCTGTGAGTATTAAATTCTGCAAGACATCCTTCCTCATTACGTGTCCCAGAAACCTCATCTGTTTCTTCCTGCTGTTAAGCATGGGTTTTCTCCTCGTTTACATCCATTCCAACACCTCATGGTTGATCACGTGCTCCGTCCATGATATCCCCAGTATCCTGCTGTAAAACCACAATTCTGCTGTCTCAAGTCTCTCCTACATCCTTCGTGTGATCGTTCAGCATTGGCTTCCATACAGAAGACAGATATCACATAGCAATCAAGCAGTTTTTTCTTTGTTTCTAATGAGATATATTCTTGCCTAAAATAAAGTATCCAGGAGGAGTCATTGAAGAAAATGGTCGTCAACCAGAACCTTCAGAGGCAAGTGCTCGGAAAAACAAAACATTCGGGCAATTGTTATATAATTTATGTCCTGAAAAGAAAAACAAAATCATAAGATCACTTGAAATTTTAACTTGTCTTTCATTTCTAATGAAACCTACACACACGCACACACACACACACACACACGCATATATATATATATATATATATATATATAATTTTATACATATATAAAAAAAATATGGGTAAAGAAGTGTGACAAAGTAAATAAAGTTTTCGGAAAACGCATCTTAGTTTTAGAACTTCATCAGACTAAGTTTATGATAACGTTGATGAAATTATGCATGCTCACGAACGAAAGTAAGGCTGATAATTTTAAATGTATATATTCTAATATGTGTTTGGGGTATAAACTTTAAACAATTCAAATTCTTTTTTTCTTTTTATTTAGATTTTTATCACTTTTCTTATTAAATGTACCACATCGGGATGACAGATGATCTGTCAAGAAAGGTAAAACTTTGTATGAGCCTGGACACAAATATACTTGTTATGATAAAGCGACTAAAGTAATTTCTGAATATTTTCATCGAAGTAAATTGTTTTCCTGATCATCCGAATCGTGATGAATAGAACAAAAAGCAGAATCAGGCCAGAGATAGGACAGGAACAGTGCAGGTTTGTAAATGACACTGGGACAAGGAACGCCATATTTATGATTAGGGCGATCTCCAAAAGGGCAATACAAATGAAGAAGGACTTGTACCTATGTTTTATCGATTATGCGAAGGCGTTTGACAAAATACGCCAGAAAGAATTGATGGAGATGCTCAGCAGCCTCGACATTTTATGGAAAAACATTACAGTAATGAAGAATCTCTACTGGCAGCAAACTGCCTGCGTGCGGACAGGTAACAAATTCAGCAGATTTGCAAAGATAGAAAGAGGCATAAGACTCTGATGTATATTTTCACCGGACCTGTTCAACTTGTACATTGAGAATCTTTTGAAGAACCTAGATGTTATGCCAGGATTTGTCATCGGAGGCTACAATTTCAATAACATAAGATACGCAGATGATACAGTGCTGATTACAGACACGGAAAGGAAACTCCAAGACCTCCTACAGAAGTAAGTCATGATTTTGTTTTTATTTTTGTGTCTAATTTTAAGTTTCATGGTTAATCGAACGAGTGTTTTTTCGTCTTTTTTCAAAGAAATTTCTTTGACTGGTGGATCATATCATTTTGTTGTTTAGTTTTCTTCTTTTAAGTCCTCTGTTAAATTCCTTATTCGTCTTTTTTTGCCCGGTCATTAGTTGGTTGACTTTCAACCCCACCACCTTATCCCCCCGCCGCAGCCACGTCTGCTGCCCAAAAGGATGAAATGATTTTTATTTTACCTACTGGCAATGTAGCTCTTGTGTTTGGGTTGGAAACAACTGTTTTAAATATTGTTAAAAGTAAGTCATGATTTTGTTTTTATGTTTGTGTCTAATTTTAATTTTCATGGTTAATCGAAGGAGTGTTTTTTCGTCTTTTTTCAAAGAAATGTCTATGACTGGACTTTAACTAAGTCAAAACTTAGTTAACTCACCACACTTAATTTTTTTGTTTTTTAATTGTAGATAGACCAAACTATGGCCCGGTTCACACTCCACCTACAGGAACAGGAGTAGAAAATTACCCCTTGTTCTCTGCCTAGGAATGGTTTCCGGCTTTCTCTTTTCTCCTCTGACCTCGGTATTGGTACTTCTGTGATTTTCCTGCGATGTGTCTGGTTGTTGGCAACGTCTAATCATTGTGAGGGTACCAGTTTGGCAGTTTCCTGGTTGCTTCTTCCGACTGGTAGTTAGGAGTCCTAACTCTTGCGTAGCGTCAAGAGCGGCTGCTCTGATCAACAGTTGTATAATGTCGCGCATGGATAGGTGTCCTTGCAAGCGCTTCCGGTGGACAACCCTGAGGCCACACTTTGTTGCAGTCCGAGCCAGTTTCATTCCGAGCACAGATCGTGGATAATGATCGCCTGTATCATCTAATCTAGGTCCCTCCTTATCAAAAAACCATAACATGATAAACAGAATCAGAAAATATCCTAAACCAGCCAAACACAAATCACCAAAATCCCTCAACTTTTCTTTTACTAATATCCGGGACATTCGTACTAACTTTCCTAGTGTAGAAGCTTTACTCCACGAAAAGTCCTCTGACATTCTAACGCTCTGTGAGACTAACCTCAACTCATCAATTCCCTCCTCTGACTTCTCCATCCCTGGTTATCTCCCCCTCTTAAGGAACGATTCCACTGTCCACATGCATGGGCTGGGTGTCTACGTTAGTGAACACCACCCTATAGCTAGGGTGACATCACTCGAATCTCCTGACCACCAATATGTATGTCTCCGTCTGTTACTTCTCAGTTCGGGTAGCTACATTTTCTTTCTTTACCGTTCTCCCTCCTCTCCTGACTGCTCTCTTCTAGATAGCATTTCTGACAACATAGATAAGGCTATTTCCTACCACCCATTTGCTCATATATTTGTATTCGGAGATCTTAACGCCCATCATACTGAGTGGCTTAAAGACTCTGTTACTAATTCAGCCGGCATCCACGCCATGAACTATTTCCCAATCCCTTACGCAAGTGGTGGAAAAACATTAGAGTAATGAAGGATTCCATCGCCACCGCTCGCCTTATGGGGGTCAAGTTTTACTCGAGAAATTACTCGGGATACTACTGTCGGGGAAATATATACGTTGCCGAGAGGGAACACTCGTTCGATTAACCATGAAACTTAAAATTAGACACAAAAATAAAAACAAAATCATGACTTACTTCTGTAGGAGGTCTTGTAGTTTCCTTTCCGTGTCTGTAATCAGCACTGTATCATCTGCGTATCTTATGTTATTGAAATTGTAGCCTCCGATGACAAATCCTGGCATAACATCTAGGTTCTTCAAAAGATTCTCAATGTACAAGTTGAACAGGTCCGGTGAAAATATACACGCTTTCCAAGTACTCTCTCTGGTCACTCTTCTCTATTACATATATGCTTTACCTCTGCACCTGACTCCTGTCAAGTCTCGCAGCTTTTCCCTCTCGGCCCCAACTCTGACCATGCTGTTGTCTCTCGTAATGTTTCTTTCCACTCGCATTCCCACCAGGAGCCTCCTACCTATAGGACCTCCTACTGCTACCAAAAAGCTGACTGGGACGCCTTTCGCGATTTCCTATGCGACATCCCTTGAGGAAAAGTGTTCGATCTCCCAGTTGATGACTATGCCTCTGAGGTTTCGTCATGGGTGAAAGCTGGAATTGATGCCTTCATACCTAGCAGGATGTATTGTCTAAAACCTCATTCGTCTCCTTGGTTCTCCCCTGCCTGTTCGGGCGCCATTGCCCACAGGAACCACTACTTCCGACTACTTCGGAGACAGTCATCTGATAAAAATAGGCGCCTATTCACGTCTGCTTGTAATGAATGCAAGAGAATCCTGAATGACGCCAAGCAGTTGTTTGCTGAGAGATAGCGCATAGCTGACCGCAAATTTGGCTCCAAGAACTATTGGCGGTTATGCAAACGGGTGCTGAACAATAGCAAATCCTCAATCCCTCCTTTAATCAATGAATTTGAGGTTCTCACGTCATCTGCGGACAAGGCTGAGTGCTTTGCTCGCAGATTATCATCCAACTCCACATTTGACTCGTCTGTAGTACCTTCACCCGACTTCCCTATTAGAAGTAAGGCTAAACTGTACAACGTATATATTTCCCCGACAGTAGTATCCCGAGTAATTTCTCGAGTAAAACTTGACCCCCATAAGGCGAGCGGTGGCGATGGAATCCCGGTGATAGTCCTTAAGAAATGTGCTCCTGAACTCTCTATATATACAATATAGGCTTGTATGTGGATGACATATATATATATATATATATATATATATATATATATATACTATTTCTAATAATAAATAGGTTTGTGTTGTGTTTGTGTGTGGTTGAAAATTAATGAACTCAGCTTTAAATATATTTCCTCTTAAATTTTGAAGTTTGTTCATTTAATCAGATTTTGATAAGCAGTGTAGATCAAAGAAAATTACCATTCCCTTGTATATATATATATATATATATGTGTGTGTGTGTGTGTGTGTGTGTGTTTGTGTGTGTGTATGTGTGTGTGTGTGTGTATTTGTGTGTCTCTCTGTGTGTGTATTCAAACATGTTTCATTGAATAATATAGACATATTGTGTCTACTTAATTTTATGCTGATCCTTTCCAGTTGTCTAATCAAATTCTTGATGCCAAGTTAAAATTCCTCAAGGAAGTCACCATTAGAAATATTACCATAAATCAAAAAGAACATGATACTTCCTCAAATAACCCTAAACATATCAATCTACTATACTGTAATCAAATGTATTAACTTTAAAAGGTTTTTAAAAACTCTGAAAAAAGTATTAATATATTTCCTACTGATCTCAGTAAAAAATAAAGTAAAAGGTATAAATTTAACACAACTTAATCATATGCAATATATCTTCACCGTCAACTGGATCCGGTAGAGACAAAACAATATTTTATATCAGTTCAAAAATTCTCTGTGAAGTCGTATATATATATATATATATATATATATTCTAAACATATACTGTTAAATATAAGAGACAATGAATGTCTATTATGTGTAATCATGAGCCGTTCTAAACGTCGTATTTTGGCTTAAATTTCAGTTGAAAATAAAGACAAAAATCCTCCAACATTTCGATATTTTTTTATTAAGTTGGTTCTAAGCTTTCGGCTCACATGAGCCATCTTCAGAGAGGTTATTAAGACTGTAACACAATAACATCCACCATCAGCAACGATTTTATCTAGTGTTGACATAAAACTCCGCTAAGCAACGGCTAATAGTTACCAAAAATAACAAACGCAGTTCTCAAATTCGCAATGCGGTTTTATGACGTCACACCGCGTGATAGCGCGAAATGACAACAGAAACATATATTCAAATGCAATGTAATGTGTTAAAACCAGATTTAAACGTGATTTTATCAAGTGCGGGTTGTTTGGATTTCATGTAGCTGGCCTCAAATATCTGAAGATTCTTTTTGCTGTGTGTATGAGTAAGGATTATTGTATTGTTGACTAAAATTTGTCTGATATTACCTACATGTTTATGTTTGTCTGAGAAATGTTGTTTAATTGTACTCTGATCAGAAAGGCGACAGGTAAGTCTACCGGAGAGCATACATATGTATATATGCTTGTTTCGCGAGAACAATATTATCATGGAGACTTACAATTAATTTATCGGATACATGTTCTATTGCACAATCTCTAAAACAAATTAATGGCCACCTTCACAATACGAAAAAATTCTTGTTGACAGCAATAATATGTTAGGCTGACCGGAAAGTTCATGCCGGTGTTTCGTCTTTCATATTCCAACACGTTAGAAAACGTCAAATTTATCGACAGATATAATCTGCTTACATTCCCGAATAGAAAACACATCAAAATGTCTCTTGAAAAAGAAAGTTTAACATTACTTAATTCGTTTTGCATCCCTAAGAAAAAAGTTTAACATAATTAATTTTGCATTTATCGGAGTAGATAGACGAAACTATCGCCACGTCTATTAAACAGATGAAGATGCTCATCCGTTGTTTCCTGTTTAGGATGTGGTTTCAGGCTTTCTCTTTTGCAATCTTTTCACTCTTACGTAGCCCCCTGCACATCAGTGGCGTTACCGCCTTGCTCGCGGTGATATGATTAAAAAAAATTCCTAAGAAAAAAATGATAACGTGCATTTTAGACACTTGAAATCAACGAAAAAGATATGTGGTGTGCAAGGTAAATGCGCTTTAGATGACAGAAACGTACGGAAGTGATTCGCTAAGTTTAGAATTGTTGATTGTTGCCTTATTGATGAACTAGCAGTATAGCCCGGCGTTGCTTGGGTGTAATGAAAGCTTTAAAACTAATCCATGGTTCTGGAGCTCAGACTATTTGGACGTTGGCACGAAAGATTAAAAAGTTTCCAGTTAAAGCGAAACCGGAGACTGAAAGAAAAATGAATGGATGTAAGTCAAATTTCGATTTCCTAGTATCGATTTAAATATATATATATATATATATATATATATATATATATATAAATATATATATATGTTCTGCACTATTTTAAGAACTGCAACACTGAAACTTCTGTATGTCGTTTCTTATGTCTTTGTCTATGAGTGTATCAAATTTCATTAAAATCGGACTACTCCTTCTATAACCCGATTTTTTCGATTATCGATTTTCGATATTTGTCGGGGGTACCTCGACAAAAAACCTAGCTAAGAACACTCGTAGACGCTTATAGTACAACTGTGTAAATTTTCAAGAAAATCAGTTCAGCCGTTTCGGAGTCTATAGGTAACGGACAGACACGCACACAGACAAAGCATTGATTGAGAATAATCCGCTTTACACAAGGAGGGAATTGATAGAAACATTAAATTAATTCAAATCCACCTACCATGAGCATTTAGTGAAGATTGGGTACTCGAATTGCTACAATGTTTGGGTACGAAATTATCTGAATAAAATGAATCTGCTGGCTAGCATATCTATCCGTGATTTGCTGTATGAAAGCAATGAAAATACACCCTTTTTAAGCAACTTTTGACATGTGAAGAGATATAAATCCTTTACAACGAAAAGATCCTGGAATAAGTGATACTTTAGGTACTCCAAAAGTGGACCTTCATCTTGAAAAATATTATGCTTTGCAACTGGTCGGACTGGAAAGTGTTATGGGGACTCACCCATATGACACATGAACTCGTCTAAGCTATATATAAGTAGGAGTTCTGCTTTGTAGAAGTAGAGAGAGAGAGAGGTGGGGGGAATCTATTCCAGCATAACTGTGACTGCCACGTTAATAATCATCCATTGGTATATGTTTGTACTACTGTCTTTGTAATATATTTGTTTAACACTTTTCCGTCTTTGTGTTTTTATTTCTGGCCCAACGAACCACAATGACATACTGACGAGGTCACAACAGAAAGGTATCCTGCACTATAAACTTCTGCCAAATAACTAGTCAACCGGACGAATTAAGAGGTTGCAATTCAAGAAAAACACACAGAATTAGCGAACAAGAAAGGTGTTGTTTTTCATCAGGATGATGCCAGACATCGCGTTTTTTGGAGGCCCGGCAAAAATTGTTGCAGTTTGGCTGGGATGTGTTACCCCACTCGCCATACTCACCAGACATTGTTCCTCCTTCGGATTTTCAATGATATCAGGTTCTTGCAAAATAATTTCAACACTAAAAGCATTAATTCTTTGAATAATATAAAAACAACTTAATGAGATCATTGCCGAGACACCTACGAAATTCTGGGAATACCGAATATTTAAATAAAGAAAAAATAGAGAAAATAAAAATGGTTCATATTTCGTAGAATAAATATTTAATGGCATAATTTGTTTTGTGTTTTAATTATACTTAAAAATCGGCATGAACTTTCCAGACAACACCATTACGAAAATAATAAACGAAATCTTCAAATTCTCGACGCCCTGTATGTCAAAATCAAGCAACCAACAGTCAACAAAATGTATTACGTGTATTCAGTCAGTTAAGTGCCATACGTGATACACGCTTGGGCGATCATGTCTCGAAAGAGACATGACTGACTGAGCAGAACATTATCCCATAGTAGGTTGCCATTGCTTTCTGCGGTAGACTGGTTGCCGACCAAGGCTATAAAAAAGCAATCTGTCCTGTTATTTAACCCATAACTGGAAGGAATAGACGGATTAATACCTTTCCCCAGGGCATTTGCGTGTAAGTGAATGCAATGAATTCAGCTGGAATTCGAACTCGTCTCCCCGATTTCTCGTTCCGAGCCGATATCCAATGCACCACAACGCACATCCATTACGTGTATTACACAACAAATTAAAGTGTGTCTAACATTTAATCCCATTTTACATTTCAACCCTTTTCTTCGTCAGATTTCTGATATTCAAACGCTTGTTTTGCAAAACATTTCACCTCTACAACGGAAAAATTTACAATTTTATGCTAACGACTATCACCGTGTATAAATACCAGGCTCTTGACAAGAATGGCGAAGCCCGAACCGTTGCCTTGGATATCTCTAAAGCGTTCGACAGAGTTTGGCATGCTGGCCTTCTACGCAAACTGCGGAGCAATGGTATAACTGCACATTTGTTTGACCTAATCCAGTCTTTCCTCTATAACCACACATTGAAGGTGATATTAAACGAATATGCCTCCAAGAACTACCATACGAACGCGGGTGTCCCTCAAAGCTCTACCCTATGTCCTACGCTCTTTCTGATCTATATTAATGATCTCCCTGATACCATAAGATCCCAAGTAGGTATGTACGCCGATGACACCACAGTTTACTCTCGCCTTGATCAAAAATCTGGCGTGGGCGACAAAGCGAACCTTGCAGGCGAGCTTGAAAAGGACCTCCAATCCGTAGTGGACTGGGGTAAGAAATGTGTATTTATTGCGTCAAACTACACAATTGCGGCACAAGGCCTAGTTTTGGGAGGGGGAACAAAACTGAGGTTGGTCGTGCAGTGCGCTATCTTATTCCTAGCTAATTTCATTCGTGACCCAAACGTACGTTACAATTTTTCTCTATCACCAAAAGAAGTTATCCTTCGACACTCATACCTATCATTTACCAGAATTCCACAAAACACTCCGGGGAATCTATATAAAAACCCAATGCGTATAAAAATTTTTCTTTTTACAATGTTCATAATATTTTTTCATACAAAATATTTTTTCATACAAAAATATATATATTAAAAATTATACAGTGAAATGACAGAGGGGAGAAGGGGTATGATGTAATATCCCAAAATAAAAAGAAACAAAAAAGAACAAACAAAACATTGTGTTAGCTGGTCCCAACCCACCCACAAATAAACAAAGAGGTCACTGTATTCTGCCTGTTGGACAAAATCAAGCCACACTCTTTCTACTGGGAATGGGGAGGAGCACAAAAACATTAGGGTTGGGAATGAAAAAATTCTGATTCAGGCATGACATAAACGGAGGTAAAAATAACACGGGAAATAGGGGGTCAAGCGCTGAATCATAACAAAATCAGAGTGCCGGGAAACAGGCGAGGACATACATTCATACACCTTAACTAGGAACACAAATGAGTACTAACCTTAACCATGGGAAGGGTTCCAGAGGAATCCAACCCGATGCGACGTAGCAGGTCTAAAACAGAAAATCAAGGCCAGCCCCAGTCACGCGAACCAGGCTCGCCACAGTCACCCACCTTTTGCTGAAATCTGTCGGGTGCAATCGTTTCCAATCAGTTCTAATCTTCATTTTGAGCTGATGCTCAAAATATCTGATCAGATCCTGATGTGAAAGACGACCACCCCGCAAGACCTCCTCCAGACGCGTCGTCCATATCACCATACGAGCCGTGGCCAGTAGCACCAGAAACACCATTCGTTTCACTCCAGAGTACGGTGGCGACACATTGTCAACAGCGTATGCACGATCAATGAGCAAAAGCTCTCGCGGCGCGATACGAGCAGTCAACTCGCCGACTCGATCCCATAGTGGGCGAACGCGCGAACAATGGTAGAAGGCGTGCGAAGACGTCTCCTTGATACCAAGGTTGCAACGTTCACAGTCCGGCAAATCCGCCGAGCCCACTATGAAACGCGAGTCATTGAGAGACAAGCCATTCCGAGCTAATCGCCAGGTCAAACAAAACTCAGGGTTGCTGAGATACTCCGATCCTGGCGCCCACGACCAGTGAGAGCGATATTCACCCTCCGTCATGCCGAGCTTCCTCCTGAGTCGACTCTTTGCGACACCCTCCACTAGCCCTCGATAGAAGAGCTTCCTAGGCTGTGAAAGGTCACTGGACCGCGGAATGGCCGACAAGGCCTTGCGGCATTCGAGAATGAACTTGGATTGCTGACGAGGATTACGGCAGCACCTCGAGATCGGGGGAGTGATAGTGAGGCTCGGGAACGCGTCCCGCACTACCCCCGAAAGCAAACCGTCGTTCATTAACGCACGTCTGAGGAATGCCAACCTCGAGGCAAGCTTGTGGCTCACCAAGTGCGGCACCCCCAGACCCCCATTGCACGGACGTTGGTAACAGACACGTTTGTCGACGTGATGCCTGCGTCCTCTCCAGAGAAAGGAGATTAGCAGACGCTCGAGCGCCTCCTCACGCGCCTGACAAAGTGGAAGTACAGACAGCCGGTAAAGGATCTTGGGAAAGAGGTATGTGGCACACACCTCCGCCAAGCCCTTTAAGGACAACCGCCTTCGTTGCCAAATCTGGACCAGCGCAACGACCTTTGCCTGTACTTCAGACCAATTCTTCTCCAACTGCAAGTCCGGACCAAACCAAACTCCGAGGAGCTTGACCGGCCCGTCCGTCCAGCTGAAGGGCTCCGGGAGGGAGATTCCCTTCCAGGCACCTAACCGCAAGCCGGAAGACTTGTCGCAGTTAATCTTGGCCCCAGTCACCTGTTCGAACCGTACAAGCGCCTTCTGTACCGCTCTTATGTCCCCGTGAGAAGACACAAAAACCGATACGTCATCGGCGTACGGACTGGGGTAAGAAATGGCTCGTAAATTTTAATGCTTCTAAAACGAAGCTGCTATCAATTAAGCATCATAGACAATCGCACCTACCTCCCATTAGCATGGACCAGGCTTGCCTCCCAGAGAGTAAAACACTACGCCTCCTTGGTCTCAAACTTTCAGCGGACCTCAAGTGGAATGACTATATCGAATCCATTGCTAAATCCGCTGCTATGAAAGTCAGTTCTCTGTGCAGGGCCCGGAAGTTTTTTTCCGTCTGAATCTATCATGCACATATATAAATCTACCATCCGCCCGTGTATTGAGTACTGCTGCCACATCTGGTCGGGTACCCCTGCTATTCTCCTCGGGGTCCTTGACAAAATACAACGAAGAAACTGTAATGTGATCGATACCGACTTGGCAGCCCGGCTGCAGTCTCTCCCTCACCGGCGCGATGTGGCTTCCCTGTATCTCTTCTATAAATACTTTAATACTTCTATAAATACTTTGCTTCCTCGACGATTATAATCTCCAGGAGTTTAAATGTAAGGTCAATAGACACCTGCTAACACACTAACTCGCATCCATTCTTTCAAACACTCTTCCCATCTACCCAACCCTCAGCCTCGGTATCCTTACCGGTCTATCACCCTCCTTCTGACATTTCCTATATCTAACCACTCTTTCTCTTTGCCTTCCCTTATATAACCCCTTGTGCAATAGTGGTAGTGGAATGCCTTGCTTGGGTTGAAATGATTAAAATATATATATATAACAGCCGGTTCGCGGGTGTTTTTAAAGTTCACTATCACAACAGAATGCAGTTTGTCTTTGTGATTTACACCTGAAGATGATCTTAAAAAATGTCTAAAACACTTAAAAAACTACGGCGCCTTCCTTAACGGATTTCATGTTATTATCAAGATACGGATTATTCTTCTACTTTTATGTGCCGTGTCCCTTCAGGGTGTGGGCAACCACGTCTGCCAACATTCCCTTATCTCGTGTAGCTCTTAACATCTTTTCTTTTGTTGTTTCTCTTTCATACCCTACACTGACATCCAATTGTTTCACCAGATCAAGTGCGCGTTTCTTTCCAGTGTCTCTCTTTCCCACATTCCGTCTTCTGAGTATCAGATTCTCCAAGACCTTCTTCCTCATTACGTGCCGCAGAAACTTCAGCTGTCTCTTTCTGTTGTCAACTATAAGTTTTCTTTTCGTTTCCATCCTCTCAAAAACGTCGTCGTTGCTCACATATTCGGTCCATGTTTCCTCAGTATCCTTCTGTAGAACCATATTTTTGTTGCTTCAAGTATTACCTTCATCTATTGAGATTATCGGACATTTGTTGCCATCCGTACGTGCATGGAATGCTGCTGCCATATATGGTCAGGCGCCCCTGCTGTTCATCTCATTGTTCTCGATAGGCTCCAAAGGAGAATCTCTAATGTGATAGGTCCCGACTTGGCAGCTCGACTCTAGCCATTTTCTCACAGGCGGGATGTGGCTACCCTTTGTCTAATCTATAAATATTTTCATGGCTTCTGCTCCGACGAGTTTAAATTACTGGTGCCCCCGATACAAGAATTTACTCGTGCAATCAGACTGGCAACAAAGTCCCACCAATTTACAGTTAGATCAACCAAATGCAGCAGACAATTCTACTCAATCAACTTCTTTTCTCGAACTTCCCGTCTGTGAAACTCCTTTCCATGTACTTGCTTTCCTGACGGCTACAACCTCCAGGAATATAAATGCAATGTCAATACCCATCTCTTATCCACTTCATTCCAGTTCCTTCTACATCACCCTGTATATCTTTTTCTTTCTCTCAATTCTCTTCAAATTTGTGTTTCCATCATCCTCTTACCCTTTCTCTGACACCACCTATAACTGGTTCGTCTTTCTCTTCACTCTCTTCCTAGCTACACTTTTACTCTTATGTAGCCCCCATGTGCATCAGTGGCAGTACCGCCTTGCTTGGAGTGAAACGATTTTTTAAAAACATTAATGGACAGACATAACATAATAGATTACTACTCTTTTCTTTGTCTCTAACGAAATTTTCCTGCCTCTCAACAGCTTTTGAGATGCGTCTTTGGCCATCCCAATACGACTTCGGATCTCAGTGTCGCACTTTCCGCCCTCTGTTAGAAAATTTCCCAGGTATTTACATTTTAGAATCCCCAACTTCAGTTGTCTCTTCCTGATGCTCAGGATTAATTTCCTTTTTGTTGTCATTCTTTCCAACAGCTCATCGTTGCCACGATATCCGCTTCATCCTTCTGTAGAACCACATTTCCGCTGCTTCCAGTTTTATCCTCATTTTCGATGATATTGTCCAGCATTCACTGCCGTATTGAAGAACTGACATCACATAGCAATCCAGCACTCTTTTCTTTGTTTCTAGTGAAATTTTCCTGTGTGTTAGTACTTTACTCAGTTTCTGGAACGCGTCCTTTGCCATGCCAATTCGCCTTCGGATCTCTGTGTCGCACTTTCCATCTCCTGTTAGAACACTTCCTAGGTATTTAATTTTTTGTACTTGTATGATTCTACTATCCCCCATCTGTATTTGGCATTTTGGGTTGCACCTTTTGCTGATAACCATGCATTCAGTTTTCTTAAAGTTTATTTGTCGTCATTTTTTGTGACTCTCCACCGCTACCTTCTATAGGAGGTCTTGTAGTTTCCTTTTCCTGTCTGCTATCAGCACTGTATCATCTGCGTGCCGTATGTGGTTCAAATTGTGGCCTCCAATAACAAATCCTGGAGTGTCATCTAGGGTCCTCAAAATATTCTCGCTGTAAAAGTTGAACAGATCCGGTGAAAAGACACATCCTTGTCTTACGCCTCTTTCTATCTTTGTAAATCTACTGAAATCGTTACCAGTCCATATGCAGGCCGTTTGCTGCCAGAGATTCTTGATTACTCTGATGTCTTTCCCTAAAATGTCGAGGTTGCCGAGCATCTCCATCAATTTTTCGTTTCGTATCTTGTCAGGAGATATGCCCCAAAAATAGGAGAACAGAACAAGAAACCTACTCAGCAATAGAATGCATAAAATCCAAGATGGAACGCTCATTCAGACGGTATTTCTTTTCTCCATAAAAACCTACAGTGCTTAAAATAATTTTTAATCATTTCAGACTAGGCAAGGCAATAAAGACACTAAGATGCAAGAGGGTTAATCAGATCTATTGGTCATTATCAAGTATGTTCTGTCAAACAATGTTTATATATATATATATATATATATATATATATATATATATATATTATTAAACTAATTAAATCCAAAACGGAAAAGTAGGAAGGTAAATTCCAAGAACCTGATCTTAATTAATATTAAAATTTTAATATTAAAAAATGATACAGGAGGAGAGTTCAATGTAATTAAAATTACAGAGCTAATATAAAGTAAAAAAAATTTCAAAATTCAAAAATGTTGAATGAACATTTCGACATAAAATCCCTCATAGAGAATTTATGTCTCGTAAGAAGGACGTTGCTGAGGAGACGTAAATTCTCTCTTAGGGATTTTATGCCGAAATGTTCATTCAACATTTTTGTTTTTTGAATTTTGAAAATTTATTTTACTTTATATATATATATATATATATATAGAGAGAGAGAGAGGGAGAAAAGAGAGAGAGGTGGTCATATTTTTGATTTCTGAACACGGACACCACTATTGAGAGTTGGCTTCTTTTTTATAAGTAATGCTTCTATTATTTTTAGTGTTTCCTTTTTCCCTGTGAAAGAGTCTCTTATGTTTACACTATTTACTTTATTTGGACTCTTGTCTTCATCTTTGTTATCATTTGTACGACGTTTCGGCTGTTGTACGCTCCAGCTTTCTTCAGGTGCTTGGAATTTTTAACCTTACCCTTTATTAAATTCACGGGGGTATATGAACTCCATTCCTTGCGTAGAAGTGCCTCTTCCCTCTAACCCTATGTGTTACTTGTTCACCACTGCTGTAGCCTGGTATTGAACTCATAACTATTTGGGTCAGGTTACTGGAACTAACCAACGTCCATGTCCACAGGGCCATGTGTCTATTATGTTTGTATTTTCCACAAATATGCTGCCAGCCCCGATGAGTGAGTGTATCATAACAATGTTCTTACGAAACTACGAAGTTGGCATGAACCCGCTCAGTTAAAGTGACAAATCCTTTTCACTAAAGTTATCAATGTTCTACCTACACCCGGATATCGAGTACTTAACGATAAACAATATCCTGCTTACCAAAATACCTTTTATCAGTAAAACTACTGAAAAAACAACAATCTTGGCGCCAAAAGTTATCATAACTCGACACTATATATATATATAAAAGAAAAAATTTAGGCAGGTACATTATTTCATGTTAAATCGGATGCATAGGCCTATTTCAGGCGAACCATCATCAGCTTCTATCTTTATTGTACAGAAGATTTTACACGAATCGTGTAAGATCTTCTGAAATAGGCCTACACTTCCGATTTACCATGAAATAACGTGTCTGCCTATTTTTTTTTTTATATATATTTGCTTTATATGTATTTATATACATATATATTTAGAGCTCTCTGAACAGAACAGAACAGACGGATTAATACTTTTCCCAATGGTATTTGCGCGTAAGTGAATGCAATGGATTCACCTGAAATACGAACACCACTACCTAATTTCTCTTTCCGGGCAGATATCCACTGCACCACAACACGTAACTGTTAAATAGTATGCCTAAGTTAAAGTAGGTATTTTACGCAATATGTAATTTTTTATCTCGTGTATTTTTCTTTGGGCTCACGGTGTGCAGAAACTGTCCAAAAGATCTGCTGTTTTAATTTTCCTTTTTAAATTTTTAACTGAATGTTTTATGCATGGCTTTGAAGTTATAGGAATGTTTTATTCCCCAAACAGCGTCAGCACATTTTGGCCGTATTCGTAATTAATGGTATTAAGTCTGGCTTTTTCTTTTTTATTATTAGGACATATTATTAATCTTTTTTTACACCTACATCAGTAGATCAGGCTATTATAATTATATATTTTTACTATGTTTCGCATGTGGTATATATATATATATATATATATATATATATATGTGTGTGTGTGTGTGTGTGTGTGTGTGTGTGTGTGTGTGTGCGCGTGTGTGTGTGTGTGTATATATATATGTGTGTGTATGTGTCTATATGTATGTATATATATATATATATATATACAGATATATATATATATATATATACACACATACACACACACATATATATATGTGTGTGTGGGTGTGTATGTGTATATATATATATATATATATATCTTTAAAAGTTCTGTTTTATATGTGTGTCTCTGTGTGTGTTTCTATGTTTCTGAGTGCGTGTGCATGCAAAAAAACCTCTTATCTTCTGTTGCCTTTCATTTTTTGAAATTGTCAGATTAAACAGTATAGCTTTTCATCTTCTTCTGCCATTATCATATAATAAATTGATGGTCGGATTTCCGCTTCCGATGAATCGCTCTTTGTAAGGACGCCGTATGAAGTTGTTTAAACGCATTATATGTTCCGGAAAGATAATTGAACAGATGAATATTTATCCACCATCCTACCGCCGAACCCTTCTACCCCAAGATGCCATCCGTTCAAGATACTTTACACACACACACACACACACACACACACACACACACACACACACACACACATATCTATATATATATATATAAAGAGAGAAAGGGGGTATTTTTTATTCAATTTCCTTTGAAATTTATCAAGGTAAAATGGCGCTTAATTCTTCTGACGCTTGTTGAATGATTCTATATGGCAACTGAAAAAGGTAATAATCTTTTTGAAGATTTGAGTGAATTTCTGATGAAAGATTCTTCTGGAATTCCAGGCCTCACCTTGAATTGATGCCATCTTGCTTTCTAAAAGTAAGTCTGTCTTCAAAATTACACTGTACGGTAAAATAGACGCATAAATATATATATAAGGATTCTTGCATGGTTTTATTGTTTGATACACCTGTTCATTATCAAACACAGTTTTCGATGGACAGGCCATGGACTTCGGATGAACAGTAATCAACTCCCGTTCCATATCTAAGTCAGTTTCCAAAATTTCCTTGGGTACCTCTCTTTCACTGTTTGAATAAACTAAAACAGACTGTGAGAAATTAGTTATGTAACACTCTAGTCAGTTTAGTGCTATACGTGATACACACTTTGGCGACCATATCTTGAAAGATACACGATTAACTGGGCAGAAGATTTCCCTGCAGTAGGTTGCTATTATTTTCTGCGGTAGACTGGTTTGCCAACCAAGGTTATAGAACCCAATCTGTCCTGAAAAAAATAGATGGATTCATACCTTTCCCAAGGTAAATGAATGCATGGAATTTTACTGGAATTCGAACTCGGCTCACCGATTTATTGTTCCGTGTCGATATCCACTGCACCATAATTCGAATCTACAAACTAGGAACGAGCAATAAATCGCCCACTTTGTCATCAAACATAGTCCCAGAACAATGTGGAATCATATAAGTTAAATTGACATCTGATCTAAAAAATGACCTATAAATCCATTGTTAACAGGGGCAGGAAATGGCTTGTTAATTTCAACGCTTTCAAGACGAAACTGCTCTGTTTTAAATTTTTTTTTTCTTTTTTTGCCTTTCACCATCAAGGAAGTTCTACGGTCTTCAAGAATTCAAATACAACATCAATCTTCAGCATCTTTCTCCTCGAATTAAGTTTTTTAATGTCTTTTTTCCCGAATAATGCTTTCATGGTAGCCTCCCCCCTACACTGTATATTATTTATTTTTATCACCTTACGTTGGGTGAAATTATTAAATAGATTTTTTTTAAATGTAAAGACCGGTTTTAATAGACACTAGTGGCAGATAAGCAGGAATTGTGGACAAGCAAATATAACGTGAGAAAGATTGATGTCAATTAACTCATTTTTTGCGTTTTATCAGAAGTTAGTAGGTTATTTGTAGCCGAAACTTTGATTTCAAGAATAATTATTTTCTCTGGGTGAATATTGCATTGTAAATTATTTGGGAGATAGCAATGGTTATTCCAGAAACAAGCCAGACTATTTAACTTTTATATGGGGGAGATTCATTTATGTCTTTCACAGCTATATTTATAATAAAATGAATTCAGCGAACCCGACTAGAATTAGAACCTGACTTACTGATTTCTCATTCCGACTCGCTATCCATTTCACCATCGATCACCGAAATTAAGCAACGTTGAGCCTGGTCAGTACTTAGATGGGTGACCGCTTGGGAATACCGGATGAGCGTTGTGGTGCAGTGGATATAGGCTCGGAAAGAGAAATCGATGAGGCGAGTTCGAATTCCAGTTGAATATCCTGCATACACTTAAGCACTGATACCCTTGGGAAAAGTACTAATCTGTCCCTTCCCTCCAGTTATGGATTAAATAACAGGGTGGATGAGAACACTGTCCTTAAGAACAAATCCCAATGAATCTTGATACTCGAAAAGAAAAAAGTATTACTAGACACAAAACTTATATAATAACAACAATAAATTATTGAAAGAAAAAGTTATTACCAGCAATAAATAAATAAAATTTATTTGGCAATAAATGACCCACCGAGGTTGATATGCCATAGAAACAAAACAACCAACCATTTCACCACCCTTAACTCACCCTCAGGTAGGGGAGGAATAAAATAATCGAAAATCAAGAGTAGACGACGATACGCTTGCATGCGAACAACGAGAAAGTTCTACGAAAATAGGGAAAAAATAAAAAAAATACAATACGTAAAAATCAGAAAGACAAAGAAAAGAGTGCTGGACTGCTATGTGATATCTGTCCATTTTTCCTTTTGTATGAAAGTGAATGTTGGATGATCTCAGGGATGACGGAGAGGCTTGAGTCATCAGAGGTGTGGTTCTACAGAAGTATGCTAAGGAGGTTAAGAGGCTCATCCTTTGTTCTCTGTTTAGGATGTGGTTTCCGGCTTTCTCTTTTCCAATCTTCTCACTTTGGTTTCTTTTTTTTTTTTCAATTGAAGTAGATAGATCTATCTATCGCCCGGTTCACACTCCACCCACGTCTATTGAACAGGTTAAGAGGCTCATCCCTTGTTTCCTGTTTAGGATGTGGTTTCCGGCATTCTCTTTTCCAATCTTTTCACTATTACGTAGCCCCCTGCACATCAGTGGCGTTACCGCCTTGCTCGGGGTGATACGATTAAAAAAAAAACAAATGAATTTACTAAAATTCGTCATAAAGAAGCATGAATCGGAAAAATAAACAAGATTTACTTAGACGAGGAAAAGTAGGGGGGATTAAATAACTTACTTGATGGATTTGTGCAGATAAATCGAAGACAAGGCGATTGTGGCAAAGAATGAAACCTTGCATAGAGCTACAAAGGACAGAAAGATGTGGAGATATGGTTAGCCAAAAGAGTTACAGCGCGTATATATTTATGAGTAAGGTTTCCCTCCAGCTATAGGTTAAATAAAAAGGCAGATTAGGTTCTATAGTGTTGGATGGCAACCAGTCTACCGCAAAAAGTAATGACAACCAACTGCGAGAAAATCAATTGCCCAGTCAGTCATGTCTTTTTCTAGACATGATCGCTTAAGCGTGTATCATGTATGGCTCTTAACTAATTAACTAACATATTTCGAATATATATACAAATATATATATGTATGTATGTAAATATTTTAGATATAGCAGATGTCAAATGTTAACATTCACACACACACACACACACACACACACACACACACACTGGTCTTGGTTATGACGGTAAAGTGCATCCTGCAGCAAGCCCTCTGATTGGGAGGTTGTGAGGAGCATGGAACCACCTCTTAATTACTGTCGTTCCCAAGTTCACCCCGTTCCGAAGTGGTAGCAACTGTTAGGATACAAGCTATGGGCAAATAGTTAACCCCCAAATTAAGGTCAAAAACTATAAAAGAATAAAAATACACTTTTATAGAAAAATATACATTTTTGCAGAAAACCATATTACCATAACACAGTTTTGAAGGAAAAAATTATTCACAGCAGAACATTTTTAGATACGAAACTAGAAAACCTTTTCAGTTTTTTAAAATAAAAAGAATAAAAACAAAAATTTTTAATTAAAAACTGACTCAATCTGAACATTAAAGAAACTCACTATAGTTAAGTGCCATACGTGATACACGCTTGGGCGATCATGTCTCGAAAGAGACATAACTGACTGGGCAGAAGATTATCCCGCAGTAGGTTGCCATTGCTTTCTGCGGTAGACTGGTTGCCGACCAAGGCTATAGAAGCCAATCTGTCCTGTTATTTCACCCATAACTGGAAGGAAGAGACGGATTAATACCTTTCCCAACCTTTTTCAACTGGAATTCGAACTCGGCTATCCGATTTCTTGTTCCGAGCCGATATCCACTGGACCACCACGCACATCCAACCACTATAACCGAACATTAAAAAATATACCTTAAAAACCCACCTTTTTGGTATTAAATAACCCTCAAAGGTTGATATGCCATTAGACAAAACTCAAACTCAAACTCAAACTTACACACACACACACACGCGCACACGCTCGGATGTTGGTTGTGGTGCAATGGACATCGCCTTGGAAAGAGAAATCGGAGAGCAGAGTTCGAATACCATTTGAATCCAGTGACGAGCAACTACTCTTGAGAACGGTTTTAATCTATTTTTTCTCTCTCCAGCAATGGGTTGAATAGCAGGACAGATTGGTTCTATAGCATTTGTTGGCAACCAGGTTCTTACGGAAAGAAATGGTAACCCACTGCCAGAAAATATTCTGTCTAGTCAGTCATGGATCGAAAGAGACATGATCGCCCAAGTTTGAATAATGTATGACACTTAACTGACCAGTATATGGATGCAGATTTGGACACAGAATTTTTTTAAAACATCATTCATTAAATACGAGAACAAGAAAGATTTAATTATTGTTTTAGTTTTATTTTAATATTTTTCCAGCTTCTTCACGTTTTGTTTTTTATAGTTATAAGAGAGTACATTTTCAATTATAACCATGCGAAAGACAGGGAATAAGGATCCTATTTAAAATATTGCAAAAATAAAATTGAACTTAAACAGTCAAAATGTGAGAAAAAACTAACAACAGCAAAAACAACCTCCTTAAATATGGCTAATGAAGTGGCCGAAAGCATTTCGGACATCGAAAAGTATGGGATTTCTTCCTTACTCCTTTAAAAATGAAAACCGTGAGGATGCTGGAATAACTAAATAAAAATTCATCATTTTTTCTTTATCTGCCATAATGCAGTATATATATATATATATATATATGAGTGTGTGTGTGTGTGTGTGTGTGTGTGTGTGTGTGCGTGCGTGTGTGCTATGATGCCCTATCTACATTGGAATGAACTCTTCCTCCTTCATAAATACTAACCTGCAAGACTTCCTAGAAAAGACAGTCGAGACGCAGTGTAACTTGACAGTTCGGTCGGACATTTCTATCTGATGATTAATAGCATTCTTATGTTGTATATATGTTCTGTTATTTTAATACTATAACCTATATTCTTGACTTTCTTCCTGGCCCTAACAGACCACAATGATGTGTGTGTGTGTGTGTGTGTGTGTGTGTGTGTGTGTGTGTGTGTGTGTGTGTATGAATATGAAATCCAAAGAAACATCATCAATATTATATGCCCTGATCTGGCATCTCAGGTTCAGTCATATAAACGCTGTCATAATATCGCCCCCTACTGTCGTTTCTATCAACTCTTTCATTGCAATTTTTTCGGATTAACTTTTCGTCATGGTTCATAGACTTATTGAATCTGTGCGCAGTACTGGACTGGAATCGGGATAAAATCAAATTAGAATTGAGGTGGCGACATGTGGTCGAAAATATTTCTGACAGTTTTCTTTTCGCTTCCGGTAGTCACTTAGGCTGCATACTTTTCTTTCAACTTTAATCTCGAAATATTGAATGCAATATCAATCGCTCTTTATTGTCCTGTTGATCACTCTTTTCTCTTCCCGACCATTATTGTTCCTAACACTTCCACACCCTTTAATCCTTTTCTGTCTTAGTGTCTTTACTGCCTTGCTTGGGTGAAATCGATTAATATATATAAAGTACGTATATTTTGGCAGTATCTTTTCTTTTAAACACGTTGTGTTAAACGATAGAGACAACTTAGTTTTACATATTTCTTTCGTATATTCTCATATTTTTTAATGAGGCTTTTTTCCGAATTCGGAAATAAAAAGCCTCATTAGAAAATATGAGAAAATACAAAAGAAAATATGCAAAGCTAACTTGCTCCTATCGTTTAACACAACTTATTTAATATATATATATATATTCTAAACATATGCTATTAAATATAAGAGACAATGAATGTCTATTATGTTTAGTCATGAGCCGTTCTAAACGTCGTATTTTTGCTTTAATTTCAGTTGAAAATAAAGACAAAAATTCTCCAACATTTGGATAATTATTTATTGGTTTTCTTCTAAGCTTTCGGCTCACATGACCATCTTCAGAGAGGTTGCTTAAACTGAAATATTATAAAACCCACCATCACCGACGATTTTATTTTGTGTTGACATAAAACTCTGCTTGGCAACGGCAATAGTTACCAAAAATAATAAACGCAGTTCTTAAGTTTGCGATGCGGTTTTATGACATCACACCGCGGGATAGCGCGAAATGACAACAAAACCATGTAGTCAAATGCAATGTTATTTCCTGTTTTAAAGTTTATACTAAATATATATATATATATATATATATATATATATATATATATATATATATACATATATATATATATATATAATGTTACGGTAAATCTCGAAGATTAACGAAATTGTTTTAACAACCGACATATTGAAATTATTTGTTTGAAAATTATTTTTAATAATATATATACATTTCACCTCAAACCTTACTTGGATGAAAATCGATTGATATATATATATATATATATATATATTCTCCTCGAAAAATTAGAGGAACACTTCTAAAACACATCAGATCTAAACAGGGGAAAGATGATCTTAAATATATTTCCTGATCATAAGTAGGTGATGTATTAGTAACAAAATGATGCCACGTAATTTGATAGAAAGGAAATAAATCACCCTTGCGAGGGGGAAATCAAAGACACCCCAAAAATAAAAGTGAAAACATGATGCAGCAGATTGGTCTATTTTGCCAAAATGTCATTTAGAAACACAAAATGATTCTCAGTAGTTTGTGTGGCCCCCATGTACTTGTACGAATGCCAGAGAACATGAAACAACGGATGGTTTCCTGAGGGATTTTCTCCCAGATTTGAACCAGAGCACCACTGAACTCCTGGACAGTCTGAGGGGTAACCTGGCAGTACCGGATGGACCTAAACGTAATGTCCCAGAGGTATTCTATTGGGTTTAGGTCAGGTGAACGTGGGGACCAGTAAATGATATCAATTCCTTCATCCTCCAGGAACTGCCTGCGTACTCTAGCCGCATGAGGTCTGGCATTGTCGTGGACCAGGAGAAACCCAGGTCCCACTGCACCAGCGTATATCCTGACAATTGGTCCCAGAATTTCATCCCGATAATTAATAGCGATCAATGTGCCATTATCTAACCTGTAGAGGTCTGTGCGTCCATCCAGGGATATGCCTCTCCAGACCATAACTGATCCAAAACCAAACCGGTCATGCTGAATGATGTTGCAGGCAGCATAACGTTCTCCACGGCATCTCTAGACCATTTCACGTCTGTTGCATTTGCTCAGATTGAACCTGCTCTCATCAGTGAAGAACAAAGTGCGTCAGTGGCGTAGTTGCCAATTCTGGTGATCTATGGCAAATTTCAATCGAGACCTACGGTGCTGGGCAGTGAGCACAGCCCCCCCCCCTATAGGACACCGGGCCCACAGGCCACCCTCATGGAGCCTGTTTTGTTTGGTCAGAAACATTAACACCAGTGGCCTGCTGGAGTTAATTTTGTAGGGCTCTGGCAGTGCTCATCCTGTTCCTCCTTGCACAAAGGCCCAGATACCGATACTGCTGCAAGTTTAAGAATCGTCTACGGCCCTGTCCAGCTCTCCTGGAATAACTAACTGTCTCCTAGAATCTCCTTCATGCTCTTGAGATCATGCTGGGAGACACAGAAAACCTTCTTGCAACGGAACTTATTGATATGCCATCCTAGAGGAGTTGTACTACTTGTGCAACCTCTGTAGCGTTCAGGTACTGCACCATGCTATCAAACAGAGATGATAATCCAAGACAAATGAAAACTACAACAGAAGAAAGTCAGTCAGTAATTTCAGCCAAATGAGATGAGAAGGGAAAATAAGTATCAGTGGCCTCAAACATTCTTGTTTTGAGGGGTGTCTCATTGTTGCCCTTCTGAAGCACCTGTTTTTGATTTCATTAACAACAAAGCAGCTGAAACTGATTAACAATTCCCTCAGCTACTTAACTGACCAGATCAATATCCCAAAATATCCCAAATGTTTGACTGATCGGTTGCTATATACTGAATGAAAAGTCTTCCTCCAATTTTTTTGAGCTGTATATATATATATATATATATATATATATATATATATATATATATATAAGCATTTCATCTCAAGCAAAGCAGGACGTACAGTGAGAAAAAATAGTTGTTACAGTTGGTTATTTTGGAAAGGATAAATGATAAACGGGATCAAGAAGATAGAATATGGCATTCCATTTAAAATTTTGAAGATTGTGGTTTTCAGGAAAGCATGTAAATGGAAGGGAGTTCCAAGCGCGGGAAGAGCGATAAAAGAAACTATTGCAGTAGAAGCGATTGTGACATTTAAGTATTTCAAAGGTAAAAGTGAAGGAACTGGTTACCAATCTAGTAGCACGCTTAAATTCATGTGTTTGTGGCGCCAGGGAAAAAAGCTCACTATCGTATTTACTATAAAACTATTTGCTGAAAAGATGGAGGGAAGCCACCTCACGTCGATGACAGAGTGGCTGAAGTCAGGAACGATTACATGATGAATAGCAGGAGCATCCGACCAGATATGGCAACAGTATTCAATATATACACGTATGGTAGACTTATAAATGGGCAAAATGGATTCTAACGAGAAAAACATTCTGACCCGACACAAAGCCCAAAACTTACTAGCAGCAAAGTCAACACTCATCTATTAACCACTTGACCCTAGCTCTTGCCCCACCCCATATATCCCCATATATTCTTTCCCCACCCCATATATCCTTTCCTTTCTCTCCACCTTTGAAACTGTCATCACACCTGCATTCTCAGCTTTCTATTGCTCCTTTCTAACTGGTTCGTCTTCCACTTCACTCTCTTCTAATTAATCTTTTTACAATTATGTAGCCCCAATGCACATCAGTGGCATTTCCGTCTTGCTCGGGGTGAAACGATTAAAAAAAAAAGTAAATACAACTGCAGATCCGATATAGTCGTTCCAATTCAGGTCGGTAGAAAAAGTGAGGAGCAGTGTGCTGCTCTTATGAAGATTGACATCAGCCATACTGATGGCTGCTAAGAAAGTTTCTCCATGGTGGTTAAAGGAAAGCAGTTTTTTTTTTCGAGGTTTCAAAATTTACAAAACATTTTCTGCTCCAGTTAAACATTGATTAAAGATCCGTTTCAAGAGCAGCAAGCAGGATTTTTTTTATAATCATATCACCCCAAGCAAGGCATTTTACTGCCACTGTTTTGCAGAGGGCTACATAGGAGGTAAGTTATGAGAAAGAGTGACAGGTTATAGGGGATGTCAGGAAATGCGTAAGAGAAGGATGACAATACTGATGAGAGTGGAGTAGACGGAGAAAGGAGCATGAGAGAGAGGATGCAGGTTAGTGAGATAGGAGATGACTATTGACTTTACATTTAAATTATTGAAGATTGTTGCTGTCGGGGAAGCAAGTAAACGGAAATTCCACAGGCGAGAAATGAGAGAAAAGAAGCTGGTAGTGTAGAATTTGCGTTTACAATTTATTGGTTTCACAGTAGTATGGTGGAACCAACTTGCTAATCTTGTAGCTCGAGTTAGTTCATAATTAGGGGGCACAAGTGAGCTAAGTTTATGGGAGCAGAAGCCGTGAAATATTTGTAGAAGGGACACAGGGAGCCACATTGCGCCGGTAAGAAAGTGACTGTATCCTAGCTGCCAAGTCGGTGTCGATCACATTACAGATTCTCCGTTGGATTTTGTCAAGGACCCCTAGGTGGATAGCAGGATCACCCGATCAGATATGACAGCAGTATTCAATGCACGGCGGATTTGTATATGTGCAGGATAGTTTCTGACGGGAAAAACGTCCTGGACCTTCTTAGAGCGGATTTAGCTATGGATTCTATATAGTCATTCTACTTGATGAAGTAGACTTGTCACTTCGGTACAGCCAGCAAAAAAGTGATTCCTGTGTTCAATAGAGGCTGAGCATGAAGATAAAAACTGTTGTGGAGCAGTTTTCGCACTGAAGATTATAATCGGCCTAATGTCCATTGCTAATCGACTTAACATACCCAAAATGTTAGGAACTTGGTAATCTTCCACTGAAAGCTGACACCATAGTAATAGGCTAACTGCCAACTAATAACAACTGTGAACTCCAACAGAACTCTAAAGAACTCCTACACTGCGTTCCAGAATTATATGCAAATCGATTTTTTTATTCTAACTCCGATAGTTTTTGATTAAAAATTAGTGAAACTTGGCACGTTATATGTTTACGGCTATATTATGTTCAATACACCGGTTCCTGTCCGATCACCGAAGTTAAACAACATCGAGCCTGGTTAGTACTTAAATGGCTGACCATTTGGGAACACCAGGTGCTGTTAAACGTAAGGACCAAAAATGGTTCACCGGTCCTCCAGGTTTGGGAGTTGGGCGCAGGGCTAACAACCCTGCCCCGTAAAAAATAGTTTGTTACAGCAACAAAAAGTTGCTGCCCTATGCACCATCTGGATGTAACGGATAAATGCTGACACGTTATATGTCAACACTAACACATGCGCAGATCTAAAATTCTAAGTTAATCTGCGCAATAGGAAACAAACGACAGCCATTTTGGTGACTTTCAGCGTGCCAACTTTATATGCAAATCATTGCTAAAGTGTCAAATATGGTGAAGTGGTGACGGAAAATTAAAACATTGATTATTTTAGGAATATGTAATTTGAGAACAACAATAATACAGAGCAAACATCTTCAATATGGTTTCTTAGCAAGAGCAGTGATTTAATATATATATATATATATATATATATATATATATATATATGTTTATATTTGTTGACATTACGATACATTTCAGAGCAGAGAAGGTTATTACGATGAATTCGAAAATTGTGTTGACGCGCCAGATCACATGGTGGCTTTCCCTATGTGGATAGGGGTCACAGGTTCGAAACCTGCCGAATGACACACATTTTCGTAACAGAAATTTATCGTAAATAATCAGGCCGGTAGAAATAAATAAATAATACTGTTTGATTATAAACAGAATATCTACTTAAATACTAGTATTGATCAAAAATAATGTTCAAACAAATCATTTAAAATTGTTGGTTGTTTATGACCAAGTTTCGTCAATCTTCGTTAATTTCCGCAATATAAGTTTATATATATATATATATATATATATATATATATATATATATATATATATATAAACGCACACTTCTGAGAAAAACGCTCGTTGATAACACGTACATACTCAAGCAAGAAAATAATAAACCGAAACTAAAAATCCTCGAAGCAATCTACATTAAACAATTTAAACCTGGTTTGAATACAATCAATTTTGATATTTCCAATAACGTACTCAAATGCCTGTAAATCAGATCAGGGACCACAACGCCACTATTTTGTCACTGTCTTCGGCCATCCGCCACGGTAGGGATGGACTTATATGTTCAATCTAATTCTGTTTATTGTTAATAGCTTAAATGTTCTATGTTTACTGTGTGTTAATATTTACTCTGTGATAATGGTTTATGTGAGCTGAAAGCTTAGACCCGATAAAAAAAATCAACAATTACTGAGACTTTTTGTTGTCTTTCAACGATATTACCATCAAGTATATCAGACGGTATGAACGGATCCTACACAAAATTAATAGACAGAACTTGTCTATATTATTCAATGAAATCTGCATTAATATATGTGTGTGTGTGCGTGTGTGTGTGTGTGTGTGTGTGTGTGTGTGTGTGTGTGTGTGTGTGTGTGTGTGTGTGCATGCGCGTCTGTGCGTGGATACACGTAGATATACAATGTTCTTCGAGAACATCTTGCGTGTTATCGCACTGTAAAAATAAATCACTATATTCCCTTCACCGATTACATGCAATTCGTTTGGTTACTAAATCAGTTGTAATCTGCCAGTACATTCTTTGAAATGTAGTTTCATAATAAATCTTCGGATTAAGTTAGAACAATAAGTCTTCTATCTACAAGAGTCGGAATATTCCGTCTCCTGGAATTTTAATGAAGATCAGATGTTTACGGTAGGGTCGAAAAAATTAGGGTAAGAGAAATCCATCATTTCAGAAGATGGTTGTCTTATTGGCGCAATAATTGGGCTAACTGAAAAAGTAAAAAATAAAAACTGGGCGTCAAAAATGGCTACAGTTACGAAAACAATTGAAATTATTTCAAAGGGCTCACTTTGGGATTACATATTTGTAAAGTTCTTTTCAAGATTTCGATTTATTGAAAATTGGGCAGATTAGAAGCAAGCGTACTCCTGTTAGTATCGACGAAAAGAATCTTCTTCCATGTGCCTTGTTCTTTCAGGACATGTTCTTTCGGGATCATGGCCTTCCACGTCTCCCTATCCCTGGTGGCTGTTAGC
Organism: Ascarosepion bandense; assembly: GCA_037127315.1. Classification (NCBI taxonomy): domain Eukaryota; kingdom Metazoa; phylum Mollusca; class Cephalopoda; order Sepiida; family Sepiidae; genus Ascarosepion; species Ascarosepion bandense. The sequence continues at coordinate 179,285 of JBBBDQ010002355.1, forward strand.
ACGCTTTCTCCTGTAACGTCTCGCAGCCCCCGTTCTGTCATCCACCTCCTTAGGCCCTTCAAATATGTTATCCGCTGCTTTCCTCTGTCTCTTTTCCCCTCTATCTGACCTGTTAGTATCAGGTTCTCGAAGCCCTCCTTCTTCATTACATATCCTAGAAACTTCAGTTGTCTCTTCCTGATCCTCAGTATTAATTTCCTTTTCATTCCAATCCTTTCCAAAACCTCGTCATTGCTAACATGCTCGGTCCGTGATATCCGTAGAACCACATTTCAGCTGCTTCAAGTTTTTCCTTCATCTTTGATGTTATTGTCCAACATTCACTGCCATATTGAAGAACTGACATCACATAGCAATCTAGTACTCTTCTTCGTTTCTAGTGAAAGTTTCCTGTGTTTTAATACTTTACTCAGCTTCCGGAACGCTCAATATTAATTTACTTATTGTTATTCTTTCCAAAACCTCGTCATTGCTAACATGCTCGGTCCGTGATATCCGTAGAACCACATTTCAGCTGCTTCAAGTTTTTCCTTCATCTTTGATGTTATTGTCCAACATTCACTGCCATATTGAAGAACTGACATCACATAGCAATCTAGTACTCTCTTCTTCGTTTCTAGTGAAAGTTTCCTGTGTTTTAATACTTTACTCAGCTTCCGGAACGCTCAATATTAATTTACTTATTGTTATTCTTTCCAAAACCTCGTCATTGCTAACATGCTCGGTCCGTGATATCCGTAGAACCACATTTCAGCTGCTTCAAGTTTTTCCTTCATCTTTGATGTTATTGTCCAACATTCACTGCCATATTGAAGAACTGACATCACATAGCAATCTAGTACTCTCTTCTTCGTTTCTAGTGAAAGTTTCCTGTGTTTTAATACTTTACTCAGCTTCCGGAACGCTCAATATTAATTTACTTATTGTTATTCTTTCCAAAACCTCGTCATTGCTAACATGCTCGGTCCGTGATATCCGCAGAACCACATTTCAGCTGCTTCAAGTTTTTCCTTCATCTTTGATGTTATTGTCCAACATTCACTGCCATATTGAAGAACTGACATCACATAGCAATCTAGTACTCTCTTCTTCGTTTCTAGTGAAAGTTTCCTTGTTTAATACTTTACTCAGCTTCCGGAACGCTCAATATTAATTTATTGTTATTCTTTCAAAACCTCGTCATTGCTAACATGCTCGGTCCGTGATATCCGTAGAACCACATTTCAGCTGCTTCAAGTTTTTCCTTCATCTTTGATGTTATTGTCCAACATTCACTGCCATATTGAAGAACTGACATCACATAGCAATCTTAGGTACTCTCTTCTTCGTTTCTAGTGAAAGTTTCCTGTGTTTTAATACTTTACTCAGCTTCCGGAACGCTCAATATTAATTTACTTATTGTTATTCTTTCCAAAACTCGTCATTGCTACTACGCCTGTCCGTATGACATCAGAACCCTCGGCTGCTTCAAGTTTTTTCCTTCATCACTCTCTTTGATGTTATTGTCCAACATTCACTGCCATATTGAAGAACTGACATCACATAGCAATCTAGTACTCTCTCTTCGTTTCTAGTGAAAGTTTCCTGTGTTTTAATACTTTACTCAGCTTCCGGAACGCTCAATATTAATTTACTTATTGTTATTCTTTCCAAAAACCTCGTCATTGCTAACATGCTCGGTCCGTGATATCCGTAGAACCACATTTCAGCTGCTTCAAGTTTTTCCTTCATCTTTGATGTTATTGTCCAACATTCACTGCCATATTGAAGAACTGACATCACATAGCAATCTAGTACTCTCTTCTTCGTTTCTAGTGAAAGTTTCCTGTGTTTTAATACTTTACTCAGCTTCCGGAACGCTCAATATTAATTTACTTATTGTTATTCTTTCCAAAACCTCGTCATTGCTAACATGCTCGGTCCGTGATATCCGTAGAACCACATTTCAGCTGCTTCAAGTTTTTCCTTCATCTTTGATGTTATTGTCCAACATTCACTGCCATATTGAAGAACTGACATCACATAGCAATCTAGTACTCTCTTTTCTTCGTTTCTAGTGAAAGTTTCTGTGTTTTAATACTTTACTCAGCTTCCGGAACGCTCAATATTAATTTACTTATTGTTATTCTTTCCAAAACCTCGTCATTGCTAACATGCTCGGTCCGTGATATCCGTAGAACCACATTTCAGCTGCTTCAAGTTTTTCCTTCATCTTTGATGTTATTGTCCAACATTCACTGCCATATTGAAGAACTGACATCACATAGCACCTAGTACTCTCTTCTTCGTTTCTAGTGAAAGTTTCCTGTGTTTTAATACTTTACTCAGCTTCCGGAAACGCTCAATATTAATTTACTTATTGTTATTCTTTCCAAACCTCGTCATTGCTAACATGCTCGGTCCGTGATATCCGTAGAACCACATTTCAGCTGCTTCAAGTTTTTCCCTTCATCTTTGATGTTATTGTCCAACATTCACTGCCATATTGAAGAACTGACATCACATAGCAATCTAGTACTCTCTTTCAAGGCTTCTAGTGAAAGTTTCCTGTGTTTTAATACTTTACTCAGCTTCCGGAACGCTCAATATTAATTTATTGTTATTCTTTCCAAAAACCTCGTCATTGCTAACATGCTCGGTCCGTGATATCCGTAGAACCGCATTTCAGCTGCTTCAAGTTTTTCCTTCATCTTTGATGTTATTGTCCAACATTCACTGCCATATTGAAGAACTGACATCACATAGCAATCTAGTACTCTCTTCGTTTCTAGTGAAAGTTTCTGTGTTTTAATACTTTACTCAGCTTCCGGAACGCTCAATATTAATTTACTTATTGTTATTCTTTCCAAAAACCTCGTCATTGCTAACATGCTCGGTCCGTGATATCCGTAGAACCACATTTCAGCTGCTTCAAGTTTTTCCTTCATCTTTGATGTTATTGTCCAACATTCACTGCCATATTGAAGAACTGACATCACATAGCAATCTAGTACTCTCTTCTTCGTTTCTAGTGAAAGTTTCCTGTGTTTTAATACTTTACTCAGCTTCCGGAACGCTCAATATTAATTTACTTATTGTTATTCTTTCCAAACCTCGTCATTGCTAACATGCTCGGTCCGTGATATCCGTAGAACCACATTTCAGCTGCTTCAAGTTTTTCCTTCATCTTTGATGTTATTGTCCAACATTCACTGCCATATTGAAGAACTGACATCACATAGCAATCTAGTACTCTTCTTCGTTTCTAGTGAAAGTTTCCTGTGTTTTAATACTTTACTCAGCTTCCGGAACGCTCAATATTAATTTACTTATTGTTATTCTTTCCAAAACCTCGTCATAACAATATGCTCGGTCCGTGATATCCGTAGAACCACATTTCAGCTGCTTCAAGTTTTTCCTTCATCTTTGATGTTATTGTCCAACATTCACTGCCATATTGAAGAACTGACATCACATAGCAATCTAGTACTCTCTTCTTCGTTTCTAGTGAAAGTTTCCTGTGTTTTAATACTTTACTCAGCTTCCGGAACGCTCAATATTAATTTATTGTTATTCTTTTCCAAAACCTCGTCATTGCTAACATGCTCGGTCCGTGATATCCGTAGAACCACATTTCAGCTGCTTCAAGTTTTTCCTTCATCTTTGATGTTATTGTCCAACATTCACTGCCATATTGAAGAACTGACATCACATAGCAATCTAGTACTCTCTTCTTCGTTTCTAGTGAAAGTTTCGTGTTTTAATACTTTACTCAGCTTCCGGAACGCTCAATATTAATTTATTGTTATTCTTTCCAAAACCTCGTCATTGCTAACATGCTCGGTCCGTATATCCGTAGAACCACATTTCAGCTGCTTCAAGTTTTTCCTTCATCTTTGATGTTATTGTCCAACATTCACTGCCATATTGAAGAACTGACATCACATAGCAATCTAGTACTTCTCTTCTTCGTTTCTAGTGAAAGTTTCCTGTGTTTTAATACTTTACTCAGCTTCCGGAACGCTCAATATTAATTTATTGTTATTCTTTCCAAACCTCGTCATTGCTAACATGCTCGGTCCGTGATATCCGTAGAACCACATTTCAGCTGCTTCAAGTTTTTCCTTCATCTTTGATGTTATTGTTCAACATTCACTGCCATATTGAAGAACTGACATCACATAGCAATCTAGTACTCTCTTTCTTCGTTTCTAGTGAAAGTTTCCTGTGTTTTAATACTTTACTCAGCTTCCGGAACGCTCAATATTAATTTATTGTTATTCTTTCCAAAACCTCGTCATTGCTAACATGCTCGGTCCGTGATATCCGTAGAACCACATTTCAGCTGCTTCAAAAGTTTTTCCTTCATCTTTGATGTTATTGTCCAACATTCACTGCCATATTGAAGAACTGACATCACATAGCAATTCAGTACTCTCTTCTTCGTTTCTATGAAAGTTTCCTGTGTTTTAATACTTTACTCAGCTTCCGGAACGCTCAATATTAATTTATTGTTATTCTTTCCAAAACCTCGTCATTGCTAACATGCTCGGTCCGTGATATCCGTAGAACCACATTTCAGCTGCTTCTAAGTTTTTCCTTCATCTTTGATGTTATTGTCCAACATTCACTGCCATATTGAAGAACTGACATCACATAGCAATCTAGTACTCTCTTCTTCGTTTCTAGTGAAAGTTTCTGTGTTTTAATACTTTACTCAGCTTCCGGAACGCTCAATATTAATTTACTTATTGTTATTCTTTCCAAAACCTCGTCATTGCTAACATGCTCGGTCCGTGATATCCGTAGAACCACATTTCAGCTGCTTCAAGTTTTTCCTTCATCTTTGATGTTATTGTCCAACATTCACTGCCATATTGAAGAACTGACATCACATAGCAATCTAGTACTTCTTTCTTCGTTTCTAGTGAAAGTTTCCTGTGTTTTAATACTTTACTCAGCTTCCGGAACGCTCAATATTAATTTACTTATTGTTATTCTTTCCAAACCTCGTCATTGCTAACATGCTCGGTCCGTGATATCCGTAGAACCACATTTCAGCTGCTTCAAGTTTTTCCTTCATCTTTGATGTTATTGTCCAACATTCACTGCCATATTGAAGAACTGACATCACATAGCAATCTAGTACTCTCTTTCTTCGTTTCTAGTGAAAGTTTCCTGTGTTTTAATACTTTACTCAGCTTCCGGAACGCTCAATATTAATTTATTGTTATTCTTTTCCAAAACCTCGTCATTGCTAACATGCTCGGTCCGTGATATCCGTAGAACCACATTTCTGCTGCTTCAAGTTTTTCCTTCATCTTTGATGTTATTGTCCAACATTCACTGCCATATTGAAGAACTGACATCACATAGCAATCTAGTACTCTCTTCTTCGTTTCTAGTGAAAGTTTCCTGTGTTTTAATACTTTACTCAGCTTCCGGAACGCTCAATATTAATTTACTTATTGTTATTCTTTCCAAAAACCTCGTCATTGCTAACATGCTCGGTCCGTGATATCCGTAGAACCACATTTCAGCTGCTTCAAGTTTTTCCTTCATCTTTGATGTTATTGTCCAACATTCACTGCCATATTGAAGAACTGACATCACATAGCAATCTAGTACTTCTCTTTCTTCGTTTCTAGTGAAAGTTTCCTGTGTTTTAATACTTTACTCAGCTTCCGGAACGCTCAATATTAATTTACTTATTGTTATTCTTTCCAAACCTCGTCATTGCTAACATGCTCGGTCCGTGATATCCGTAGAACCACATTTCAGCTGCTTCAAGTTTTTCCTTCATCTTTGATGTTATTGTCCAACATTCACTGCCATATTGAAGAACTGACATCACATAGCAATCTAGTACTCTCTTCGTTTCTAGTGAAAGTTTCGTGTTTTAATACTTTACTCAGCTTCCGGAACGCTCAATATTAATTTATTGTTATTCTTTCCAAAAACCTCGTCATTGCTAACATGCTCGGTCCGTGATATCCGTAGAACCACATTTCAGCTGCTTCAAGTTTTTCCTTCATCTTTGATGTTATTGTCCAACATTCACTGCCATATTGAAGAACTGACATCACATAGCAATCTAGTACTCTCTCTTCTTCGTTTCTAGTGAAAGTTTCCTGTGTTTTAATACTTTACTTCAGCTTCCGGAACGCTCAATATTAATTTACTTATTGTTATTCTTTCCAAAACCTCGTCATTGCTAACATGCTCGGTCCGTGATATCCGTAGAACCACATTTCAGCTGCTTCAAGTTTTTCCTTCATCTTTGATGTTATTGTCCAACATTCACTGCCATATTGAAGAACTGACATCACATAGCAATCTAGTACTCTCTTCTTCGTTTCTAGTGAAAGTTTCCTGTGTTTTAATACTTTACTCAGCTTCCGGAACGCTCAATATTAATTTATTGTTATTCTTTCCAAAAATCTGCCTATTGCTAACATGCTCGGTCCGTGATATCCGTAGAACCACATTTCAGCTGCTTCAAGTTTTTCCTTCATCTTTGATGTTATTGTCCAACATTCACTGCCATATTGAAGAACTGACATCACATAGCAATCTAGTACTCTCTTCTTCGTTTCTAGTGAAAGTTTCCTGTGTTTTAATACTTTACTCAGCTTCCGGAACGCTCAATATTAATTTACTTATTGTTATTCTTTCCAAAACCTCGTCATTGCTAACATGCTCGGTCCGTGATATCCGTAGAACCACATTTCAGCTGCTTCAAGTTTTTCCTTCATCTTTGATGTTATTGTCCAACATTCACCGCCATATTGAAGAACTGACATCACATAGCAATCTAGTACTCTCTCTTCGTTTCTAGTGAAAGTTTCCTGTGTTTTAATACTTTACTCAGCTTCCGGAACGCTCAATATTAATTTACTTATTGTTATTCTTTCCAAAAACCTCGTCATTGCTAACATGCTCGTCCAGGATATCCGTAGAACCACATTTCAGCTGCTTCAAGTTTTTCCTTCATCTTTGATGTTATTGTCCAACATTCACTGCCATATTGAAGAACTGACATCACATAGCAATCTAGTACTCTCTTCTTTCGTTTCTAGTGAAAGTTTCCTGTGTTTTAATACTTTACTCAGCTTCCGGAACGCTCAATATTAATTTATTGTTATTCTTTCCAAAAACCTCGTCATTGCTAACATGCTCGGTCCGTGATATCCGTAGAACCACATTTCAGCTGCTTCAAGTTTTTCCTTCATCTTTGATGTTATTGTCCAACATTCACTGCCATATATTGAAGAACTGACATCACATAGCAATCTAGTACTCTCTTCGTTTCTAGTGAAAGTTTCCTGTGTTTTAATACTTTACTCAGCTTCCGGAACGCTCAATATTAATTTACTTATTGTTATTCTTCTTTTCCAAAAACCTCGTCATTGCTAACATGCTCGGTCCGTGATATCCGTAGAACCACATTTCAGCTGCTTCAAGTTTTTCCTTCATCTTGATGTTATTGTCCAACATTCACTGCCATATTGAAGAACTGACATCACATAGCAATCTAGTACTCTCTTCTTCGTTTCTAGTGAAAGTTTCTGTGTTTTAATACTTTACTCAGCTTCCGGAACGCTCAATATTAATTTACTTATTGTTATTCTTTCCAAACCTCGTCATTGCTAACATGCTCGGTCCGTGATATCCGTAGAACCACATTTCAGCTGCTTCAAGTTTTTCCTTCATCTTTGATGTTATTGTCCAACATTCACTGCCATATTGAAGAACTGACATCACATAGCAATCTAGTACTCTCTTCTTCGTTTCTAGTGAAAGTTTCGTGTTTTAATACTTTACTCAGCTTCCGGAACGCTCAATATTAATTTACTTATTGCTTTGCTCTTTCCAAAACCTCGTCATTGCTAACATGCTCGGTCCGTGATATCCGTAGAACCACATTTCAGCTGCTTCAAGTTTTTCCTTCATCTTTGATGTTATTGTCCAACATTCACTGCCATATTGAAGAACTGACATCACATAGCAATCTAGTACTCTCTTCTTCGTTTCTAGTGAAAGTTTCCTGTGTTTTAATACTTTACTCAGCTTCCGGAACGCTCAATATTAATTTCATTTATTGTTATTCTTTCCAAAAACCTCGTCATTGCTAACATGCCTGGTCCGTGATATCCGTAGAACCACATTTCAGCTGCTTCAAGTTTTTCCTTCATCTTTGATGTTATTGTCCAACATTCACTGCCATATTGAAGAACCGACATCACATAGCAATCTAGTACTCTCTTCTTCGTTTCTAGTGAAAGTTTCCTGTGTTTTAATACTTTACTCAGCTTCCGGAACGCTCAATATTAATTTATTGTTATTCTTTCCAAAAACCTCGTCATTGCTAACATGCTCGGTCCGTATATCCGTAGAACCACATTTCAGCTGCTTCAAGTTTTTCCTTCATCTTTGATGTTATTGTCCAACATTCACTGCCATATTGAAGAACTGACATCACATAGCAATCTAGTACTCTCTCTTTCTTCGTTTCTAGTGAAAGTTTCCTGTGTTTTAATACTTTACTCAGCTTCCGGAACGCTCAATATTAATTTATTGTTATTCTTTCCAAAACCTCGTCATTGCTAACATGCTCGGTCCGTGATATCCAGAACCACATTTCAGCTGCTTCAAGTTTTTCCTTCATCTTTGATGTTATTGTCCAACATTCACTGCCATATTGAAGAACTGACATCACATAGCAATCTAGTACTCTCTTCTTCGTTTCTTAGTGAAAGTTTCCTGTGTTTTAATACTTTACTCAGCTTCCGGAACGCTCAATATTAATTTATTGTTATTCTTTCCAAAACCTCGTCATTGCTAACATGCTCGGTCCGTGATATCCGTAGAACCACATTTCAGCTGCTTCAAGTTTTTCCTTCATCTTTGATGTTATTGTCCAACATTCACTGCCATATTGAAGAACTGACATCACATAGCAATCTAGTACTCTCTTCTTCGTTTCTAGTGAAAGTTTCCTGTGTTTTAATACTTTACTCAGCTTCCGGAACGCTCAATATTAATTTATTGTTATTCTTTCCAAAACCTCGTCATTGCTAACATGCTCGGTCCGTGATATCCGTAGAACCAGCTTCAGCTGCTTCAAGTTTTTCTCCATCTTTGATGTTATTGTCCAACATTCACTGCCATATTGAAGAACTGACATCACATAGCAATCTAGTACTTCTTCTTCGTTTCTAGTGAAAGTTTCCTCGTGTTTTAATACTTTACTCAGCTTCCGGAACGCTCAATATTAATTTATTGTTATTCTTTCCAAAACCTCGTCATTGCTAACATGCTCGGTCCGTGATATCCGTAGAACCACATTTCAGCTGCTTCAAGTTTTTCCTTCATCTTTGATGTTATTGTCCAACATTCACTGCCATATTGAAGAACTGACATCACATAGCAATCTAGTACTCTCTTCTTCGTTTCTAGTGAAAGTTTCCCAGGTTTTAATACTTTACTCAGCTTCCGGAACGCTCAATATTAATTTATTGTTATTCTTTCCAAAACCTCGTCATTGCTAACATGCTCGGTCCGTGATATCCGTAGAACCACATTTCAGCTGCTTCAAGTTTTTCCTTCATCTTTGATGTTATTGTCCAACATTCACTGCCATATTGAAGAACTGGACATCACATAGCAATCTAGTACTCTCTTCTTCGTTTCTAGTGAAAGTTTCCGTGTTTTAATACTTTACTCAGCTTCCGGAACGCTCAATATTAATTTACTTATTGTTATTCTTTCCAAAAAAAACCTCGTCATTGCTAACATGCTCGGTCCGTGATATCCGTAGAACCACATTTCAGCTGCTTCAAGTTTTTCCTTCATCTTTGATGTTATTGTCCAACATTCACTGCCATATTGAAGAACTGACATCACATAGCAATCTAGTACTCTCTTCTTCGTTTCTAGTGAAAGTTTCCCTGTGTTTTAATACTTTACTCAGCTTCCGGAACGCTCAATATTAATTTACTTATTGTTATTCTTTCCAAAACCTCGTCATTGCTAACATGCTCGGTCCGTGATATCCGTAGAACCACATTTCAGCTGCTTCAAGTTTTTCCTTCATCTTTGATGTTATTGTCCAACATTCACTGCCATATTGAAGAACTGACATCACATAGCAATCTAGTACTCTCTTCTTCGTTTCTAGTGAAAGTTTCCTGTGTTTTAATACTTTACTCAGCTTCCGGAACGCTCAATATTAATTTATTGTTATTCTTTCCAAAAACCTCGTCATTGCTAACATGCTCGGTCCGTGATATCCGTAGAACCACATTTCAGCTGCTTCAAGTTTTTCCTTCATCTTTGATGTTATTGTCCAACATTCACTGCCATATTGAAGAACTGACATCACATAGCAATCTAGTACTCTCTTCTTCGTTTCTAGTGAAAGTTTCCTGTGTTTTAATACTTTACTCAGCTTCCGGAACGCCTGATATTAATTTACTTATTGTTATTCTTTCCAAAACCTCGTCATTGCTAACATGCTCGGTCCGTGATATCCGTAGAACCACATTTCAGCTGCTTCAAGTTTTTCCTTCATCTTTGATGTTATTGTCCAACATTCATCAAGCCATATTGAAGAACTGACATCACATAGCAATCTAGTACTCTCTTCTTCGTTTCTAGTGAAAGTTTCCCTGTGTTTTAATACTTTACTCAGCTTCCGGAACGCTCAATATTAATTTACTTATTGTTATTCTTTCCAAAACCTCGTCATTGCTAACATGCTCGGTCCGTGATATCCGTAGAACCACATTTCAGCTGCTTCAAGTTTTTCCTTCATCTTTGATGTTATTGTCCAACATTCACTGCCATATTGAAGAACTGACATCACATAGCAATCTAGTACTCTCTTCTCTTCGTTTCTAGTGAAAGTTTCCTGTGTTTTTTAATACTTTACTCAGCTTCCGTTGGAACGCTCAATATTAATTTACTTCTATTGTTATTCTTTCCAAAACCTCGTCATTGCTAACATGCTCGGTCCGTGATATCCGTAGAACCACATTTCAGCTGCTTCAAGTTTTTCCTTCATCTTTGATGTTATTGTCCAACATTCACTGCCATATTGAAGAACTGACATCACATAGCAATCTAGTACTCTCTTCTTCGTTTCTAGTGAAAGTTTCCTGTGTTTTAATACTTTACTCAGCTTCCGGAACGCTCAATATTAATTTATTGTTATTCTTTCCAAAACCTCGTCATTGCTAACATGCTCGGTCCGTGATATCCGTAGAACCACATTTCAGCTGCTTCAAGTTTTTCCTTCATCTTTGATGTTATTGTCCAACATTCACTGCCATATTGAAGAACTGACATCACATAGCAATCTAGTACTCTCTTTCTTCTTCGTTTCTAGTGAAAGTTTCCTGTGTTTTAATACTTTACTCAGCTTCCGGAACGCTCAATATTAATTTATTGTTATTCTTTCCAAAACCTCGTCATTGCTAACATGCTCGGTCCGTGATATCCGTAGAACCACATTTCAGCTGCTTCAAGTTTTTCCTTCATCTTTGATGCTATTGTCCAACATTCACTGCCATATTGAAGAACTGACATCACATAGCAATCTAGTACTCTCTTCTTCGTTTCTAGTGAAAGTTTCCTGTGTTTTAATACTTTACTCAGCTTCCGGAACGCTCAATATTAATTTATTGTTATTCTTTCCAAACCTCGTCATTGCTAACATGCCTGGTCCGTGATATCCGTAGAACCACATTTCAGCTGCTTCAAGTTTTTCCTTCATCTTTGATGTTATTGTCCAACATTCACTGCCATATTGAAGAACTGACATCACATAGCAATCTAGTACTCTCTTCTTCGTTTCTAGTGAAAGTTTCCTGTGTTTTAATACTTTACTCAGCTTCCGGAACGCTCAATATTAATTTATTGTTATTCTTTCCAAAACCTCGTCATTGCTAACATGCTCGGTCCGTGATATCCGTAGAACCACATTTCAGCTGCTTCAAGTTTTTCCTTCATCTTTGATGTTATTGTCCAACATTCACTGCCATATTGAAGAACTGACATCACATAGCAATCTAGTACTCTCTTCTTCGTTTCTAGTGAAAGTTTCGTGTTTTAATACTTTACTCAGCTTCCGGAACGCTCAATATTAATTTATTGTTATTCTTTCCAAAACCTCGTCATTGCTAACATGCTCGGTCCGTGATATATCCGTAGAACCACATTTCAGCTGCTTCAAGTTTTTCCTTCATCTTTGATGTTATTGTCCAACATTCACTGCCATATTGAAGAACTGACATCCATAGCAATCTAGTACTCTCTTTCTTCGTTTCTAGTGAAAGTTTCCTGTGTTTTAATACTTTACTCAGCTTCCGGAACGCTCAATATTAATTTACTTATTGTTATTCTTTCCAAAACCTCGTCATTGCTAACATGCTCGGTCCGTGATATCCGTAGAACCACATTTCAGCTGCTTCAAGTTTTTCCTTCATCTTTGATGTTATTGTCCAACATTCACTGCCATATTGAAGAACTGACATCACATAGCAATCTAGTACTCTCTTCGTTTCTAGTGAAAGTTTCCTGTGTTTTAATACTTTACTCAGCTTTCCGGAACGCTCAATATTAATTTACTTATTGTTATTCTTTCCAAAACCTCGTCATTGCTAACATGCTCATCCGTGATATCCGTAGAACCACATTTCAGCTGCTTCAAGTTTTTCCTTCATCTTTGATGTTATTGTCCAACATTCACTGCCATATTGAAGAACTGACATCACATAGCAATCTAGTACTCTCTTCTTCGTTTCTAGTGAAAGTTTCCTGTGTTTTAATACTTTACTCAGCTTCCGGAACGCTCAATATTAATTTATTGGTACTCTTTCCAAAACCTGTCATTGCTAACATGCTCGGTCCGTGATATCCGTAGAACCACATTTCAGCTGCTTCAAGTTTTTCCTTCATCTTTGATGTTATTGTCCAACATTCACTGCCATATTGAAGAACTGACATCACATAGCAATCTAGTACTTCTCTCTTCTTCGTTTCTAGTGAAAGTTTCCTGTGTTTTAATACTTTACTCAGCTTCCGGAACGCTCAATATTAATTTATTGTTATTCTTTCCAAAACCTCGTCATTGCTAACATGCTCGGTCCGTGATATCCGTAGAACCACATTTCAGCTGCTTCAGTTTTTCCTTCATCTTTGATGTTATTGTCCAACATTCACTGCCATATTGAAGAACTGACATCACATAGCAATCTAGTACTCTCTTCTTCGTTTCTAGTGAAAGTTTCCTGTGTTTTAATACTTTACTCAGCTTCCGGAACGCTCAATATTAATTTACTTATTGTTATTCTTTCCAAAAACCTCGTCATTGCTAACATGCTCGGTCCGTGATATCCGTAGAACCACATTTCAGCTGCTTCAAGTTTTTCCTTCATCTTTGATGTTATTGTCCAACATTCACTGCCATATTGAAGAACTGACATCACATAGCAATCTAGTACTCTCTTCTTCGTTTCTAGTGAAAGTTTCCTGTGTTTTAATACTTTACTCAGCTTCCGGAACGCTCAATATTAATTTACTTATTGTTATTCTTTCCAAAACCTCGTCATTGCTAACATGCTCGGTCCGTGATATCCGTAGAACCACATTTCAGCTGTTTCAAGTTTTTCCTTCATCTTTGATGTTATTGTCCAACATTCACTGCCATATTGAAGAACTGACATCACATAGCAATCTAGTACTCTCTCTTCTTCGTTTCTAGTGAAAGTTTCCTGTGTTTTTTTTAATACTTTACTCAGCTTCCGGAACGCTCAATATTAATTTACTTATTGTTATTCTTTCCAAAACCTCGTCATTGCTAACATGCTCGGTCCGTGATATCCGTAGAACCACATTTCAGCTGCTTCAAGTTTTTCCTTCATCTTTGATGTTATTGTCCAACATTCACTGCCATATTGAAGAACTGACATCACATAGCAATCTAGTACTCTCTTCTTCGTTTCTAGTGAAAGTTTCCTGTGTTTTAATACTTTACTCAGCTTCCGGAACGCTCAATATTAATTTATTGTTATTCTTTCCAAAAACCTCGTCATTGCTAATACCGGTCCGTGATATCCGTAGAACCACATTTCAGCTGCTTCAAGTTTTTCCTTCATCTTTGATGTTATTGTCCAACATTCACTGCCATATTGAAGAACTGACATCACATAGCAATCTAGTACTCTCTTCTTCGTTTCTAGTGAAAGTTTCCTGTGTTTTAATACTTTACTCAGCTTCCGGAACGCTCAATATTAATTTATTGTTATTCTTTCCAAAACCTCGTCATTGCTAACATGCTCGGTCCGTGATATCCGTAGAACCACATTTCAGCTGCTTCAAGTTTTTCCTTCATCTTTGATGTTATTGTCCAACATTCACTGCCATATTGAAGAACTGACATCACATAGCAATCTAGTACTCTCTTCTTCGTTTCTAGTGAAAGTTTCCTGTGTTTTAATACTTTACTCAGCTTCCGGAACGCTCAATATTAATTTATTGTTATTTCCAAAACCTCGTCATTGCTAACATGCTCGGTCCGTGATATCCGTAGAACCACATTTCAGCTGCTTCAAGTTTTTCCTTCATCTTTGATGTTATTGTCCAACATTCACTGCCATATTGAAGAACTGACATCACATAGCAATCTAGTACTCTCTTTCTTCGTTTCTAGTGAAAGTTTCCTGTGTTTTAATACTTTACTCAGCTTCCGGAACGCTCAATATTAATTTATTGTTATTCTTTCCAAAACCTCGTCATTGCTAACATGCTCGGTCCGTGATATCCGTAGAACCACATTTCAGCTGCTTCAAGTTTTTCCTTCATCTTTGATGTTATTGTCCAACATTCACTGCCATATATTGAAGAACTGACATCACATATAAATCTAGTACTCTCTTCTTCGTTTCTAGTGAAAGTTTCCTGTGTTTTAATACTTTACTCAGCTTCCGGAACGCTCAATATTAATTTATTGTTATTCTTTCCAAAACCTCGTCATTGCTAACATGCTCGGTCCGTGATATCCGTAGAACCACATTTCAGCTGCTTCAAGTTTTTCCTTCATTTTTGATGTTATTGTTCAACATTCACTGCCATATTGAAGAACTGACATCACATAGCAATCTAGTACTCTCTTTCTTCGTTTCTAGAAAGTTTCCGTGTTTTAATACTTTACTCAGCTCTCCGGAACGCTCAATATTAATTTATTGTTATTCTTTTTCCAAAACCTCGTCATTGCTAACATGCTCGGTCCGTGATATCCGTAGAACCACATTTCAGCTGTTTCAAGTTTTTCCTTCATCTTTGATGTTATTGTCCAACATTCACTGCCATATTGAAGAACTGACATCACATAGCAATCTAGTACTCTCTTCTTCGTTTCTAGTGAAAGTTTCCTGTGTTTTAATACTTTACTCAGCTTCCGGAACGCTCAATAATTTTGTCATTATTCTTTCCAAAACCTCGTCATTGCTAACATGCTCGGTCCGTGATATCCGTAGAACCACATTTCAGCTGCTTCAAGTTTTTCCTTCATCTTTGATGTTATTGTCCAACATTCACTGCCATATTGAAGAACTGACATCACATAGCAATCTAGTACTCTCTTCTTCGTTTCTAGTGAAAGTTTCCTGTGTTTTACTTTACTCAGCTTCCGGAACGCTCAATATTAATTTATTGTTATTCTTTCCAAAACCTCGTCATTGCTAACATGCTCGGTCCGTGATATCCGTAGAACCACATTTCAGCTGCTTCAAGTTTTTCCTTCATCTTTGATGTTATTGTCCAACATTCACTGCCATATTGAAGAACTGACATCACATAGCAATCTAGTACTTCTCTGTTTCTAGTGAAAGTTTCCTGTGTTTTAATACTCTTACTCAGCTTCCGGAACGCTCAATATTAATTTACTTATTGTTATTCTTTCCAAAAACCTCGTCATTGCTAACATGCTCGGTCCGTGATATCCGTAGAACCACATTTCAGCTGTTTCAAGTTTTTCCTTCATCTTTGATGTTATTGTCCAACATTCACTGCCATATTGAAGAACTGACATCACATAGCAATCTAGTACTCTCTTCTTCTTCGTTTCTAGTGAAAGTTTCCTGTGTTTCTTAATACTTTACTCAGCTTCCGGAACGCTCAACATTAATTTACTTATTGTTATTTCCAAAAACTCCTCGTCATTGCTAACATGCTCGGTCCGTGATATCCGTAGAACCACATTTCAGCTGCTTCAAGTTTTTCCTTTCCATCTTTGATATTGCTCAACATTCACTGCCATATTGAAGAACTGACATCACATAGCAATCTAGTACTCTTCTTCGTTTCTAGTGAAAGTTTCCGTGTTTTAATACTACCAGCTTCCGGAACGCTCAATATTAATTTATTGTTATTCTTTCCAAAAACCTCGTCATTGCTAACATGCTCGGTCCGTGATATCCGTAGAACCACATTTCAGCTGCTTCTCAAGTTTTTCCTTCATCTTTGATGTTATTGTCCAACATTCACTGCCATATTGAAGAACTGACATCACATAGCAATCTAGTACTCTCTTCTTCGTTTCTAGTGAAAGTTTCCTGTGTTTTAATACTTTACTCAGCTTCCGGAACGCTCAATATTAATTTATTGTTATTCTTTCCAAAACCTCGTCATTGCTAACATGCTCGGTCCGTGATATCCGTAGAACCACATTTCAGCTGCTTCAAGTTTTTCCTTCATCTTTGATAAGTAAGTATTGTCCAACATCTACTGCCATATTGAAGAACTGACATCACATAGCAATCTAGTACTCTCTTCTTCGTTTCTAGTGAAAGTTTCCTGTGTTTTAATACTTTACTCAGCTTCCGGAACGCTCAATATTAATTTACTTATTGTTATTCTTTCCAAAACCTCGTCATTGCTAACATGCTCGGTCCGTATATCCGTAGAACCACATTTCAGCTGCTTCAAGTTTTTCCTTCATCTTTGATGTTATTGTCCAACATTCACTGCCATATTGAAGAACTGACATCACATAGCAATCTAGTACTCTCTTCTTCGTTTCTAGTGAAAGTTTCCTGTGTTTTAATACTTTACTCAGCTTCTGGAACGCCCAATATTAATTTATTGTTATTCTTTCCAAACCTCGTCATTGCTAACATGCTCGGTCCGTGATATCCGTAGAACCACATTTCAGCTGCTTCAAGTTTTTCCTTCATCTTTGATGTTATTGTCCAACATTCACCGCCATATTGAAGAACTGACATCACATAGCAATCTAGTACTCTCTTCTTCGTTTCTAGTGAAAGTTTCCTGTGTTTTAATACTTTCTCAGCTTCCGGAACGCTCAATATTAATTTATTGTTATTCTTTCCAAAAACCTCGTCATTGCTAACATGCTCGGTCCGTGATATCCGTAGAACCACATTTCAGCTGCTTCAAGTTTTTCCTTCATCTTTGATGTTATTGTCCAACATTCACTGCCATATTGAAGAACTGACATCACATAGCAATCTAGTACTTCTTCTTCGTTTCTAGTGAAAGTTTCCTGTGTTTTAATACTTTACTCAGCTTCCGGAACGCTCAATATTAATGGCATTTCTTATTATATTCTTTTCCAAAAAAACCTCGTCATTGCTAACATGCTCGGTCCGTGATATCCGTAGAACCACATTTCAGCTGCTTCAAGTTTTTCCTTCATCTTTGATGTTATTGTCCAACATTCACTGCCATATTGAAGAACTGACATCACAGCACCTAGTACTCTCTTCTTCGTTTCTAGTGAGCCTTCGTGTTTTAATACTTTACTCAGCTCTCCGGAACGCTCAATATTAATTACTTTATTGTTATTCTTTCCAAAAACTCGTCATTGCTAACATGCTCGGTCCGTGATATCCGTAGAACCACATTTCAGCTGCTTCAAAGTTTTCCTTCATCTTTGATGTTATTGTCCAACATTCACTGCCATATTGAAGAACCGACATCACATAGCAATCTAGTACTCTCTTCTTCGTTTCTAGTGAAAGTTTCCTGTGTTTTAATACTTTACTCAGCTTCCGGAACGCTCAATATTAATTTACTTATTGTTATTCTCTCCAAAACCTCGTCATTGCTAACATGCTCTCGGTCCGTGATATCCGTAGAACCACATTTCAGCTGCTTCAAGTTTTTTCCTTCATCTTTGATGTTATTGTCCAACATTCACTGCCATATTGAAGAACTGACATCACATAGCAATCTAGTACTCTCTTCTTCGTTTCTAGTGAAAGTTTCCTGTGTTTTAATACTTTACTCAGCTTCCGGAACGCTCAATATTAATTTATTGTTATTCTTTCCAAAACCTCGTCATTGCTAACATGCTCGGTCCGTGATATCCGTAGAACCACATTTCAGCTGCTTCAAGTTTTTCCTTCATCTTTGATGTTATTGTCCAACATTCACTGCCATATTGAAGAACTGACATCACATAGCAATCTAGTACTCTTCTTCGTTTCTAGTGAAAGTTTCCTGTGTTTTAATACTTTACTCAGCTTCCGGAACGCTCAATATTAATTTACTTATTGTTATTCTTTCCAAAAAACCTCGTCATTGCTAACATGCTCGGTCCGTGATATCCGTAGAACCACATTTCAGCTGCTTCAAGTTTTTCCTTCATCTTTGATGTTATTGTCCAACATTCACTGTCATATTGAAGAACTGACATCACACCTTAATCTAGTACTCTCTTCTTCGTTTCTAGTGAAAGTTTCCTGTGTTTTAATACTTTACTCAGCTTCCGGAACGCTCAATATTAATTTACTTATTGTTATTCTTTCCAAAACCTCGTCATTGCTAACATGCTCGGTCCGTGATATCCGTAGAACCACATTTCAGCTGCTTCAAGTTTTCCTTCATCTTTGATGTTATTGTCCAACATTCACTGCCATATTGAAGAACTGACATCACATAGCAATCTAGTACTCTCTTCTTCGTTTCTAGTGAAAGTTTCCTGTGTTTTAATACTTTACTCAGCTTCCGGAACGCTCAATATTAATTTATTGTTATTCTTTCCAAAACCTCGTCATTGCTAACATGCTCGGTCCGTGATATCCGTAGAACCACATTTCAGCTGCTTCAAGTTTTCCTTCATCTTTGATGTTATTGTCCAACATTCACTGCCATATTGAAGAACTGACATCACATAGCAATCTAGTACTCTCTTCTTCGTTTCTAGTGAAAGTTTCCTGTGTTTTAATACTTTACTCAGCTTCGGAACGCTCAATATTAATTTACTTATTGTTATTCTTTCCAAACTCGTCATTGCTAACATGCTCGGTCCGTGATATCCGTAGAACCATTTCAGCTGCTTCAAGTTTTTTCCTTCATCTTTGATGTTATTGTCCAACATTCACTGCCATATTGAAGAACTGACATCACATAGCAATCTAGTACTCTCTTCTTCGTTTCTAGTGAAAGTTTCCTGTGTTTTTAATACTTTACTCAGCTTCGGAATTACTCAATATTAATTTACTTATTGTTATTCTTTCCAAAACCTCGTCATTGCTAACATGCTCGGTCCGTGATATCCGTAGAACCACATTTCAGCTGCTTCAAGTTTTCCTTCATCTTTGATGTTATTGTCCAACATTCACTGCCATATTGAAGAACTGACATCATATGATAAATATCTCTTCTTCGTTTCTAGTGAAAGTTTCCTGTGTTTTAATACTTTACTCAGCTTCCGGAACGCTCAATATTAATTTATTGTTATTCTTTCCAAAACCTCGTCATTGCTAACATGCTCGGTCCGTGATATCCGTAGAACCACATTCCAGCTGCTTCAAGTTTTCCTTCATCTTTGATGTTATTGTCCAACATTCACTGCCATATTGAAGAACTGACATCACATAGCAATCTAGTACTCTCTTCTTCGTTTCTAGTGAAAGTTTCCTGTGTTTTAATACTTTACTCCAGCTTCGGAACGCTCAATATTAATTTACTTATTGTTATTCTTTCCAAAACCTCGTCATTGCTAACATGCTCAGTCCGTGATATCCGTAGAACCACATTTCAGCTGCTTCAGAGTTTTTTCCTTCATCTTTGATGTTATTGTCCAACATTCACTGCCATATTGAAGAACTGACATCACATAGCAATCCAGTACTCTCTTCTTCGTTTCTAGTGAAAGTTTCCTGTGTTTTAATACTTTACTCAGCTTCAGGACCAATAATAATTTATTGTTATTCTTTCCAAAACCTCGTCATTGCTAACATGCTCGGTGTGATATCCGTAGAACCACATTTCAGCTGCTTCAAGTTTTCCTTGTCTTTGATGTTATTGTCCAACATTCTGCCATATTGAAGAACTGACATCACATAGCAATCTAGTACTCTCTTCTTCGTTTTCTAGTGAAAGTTCCTGTGTTTTAATACTTTACTCAGCTTCCAGACGCTCAATATTAATTTATTGTTATTCTTTCCAAAACCTCGTCATTGCTAACATGCTCGGTCCGTGATCGTAGAACCACATTTCAGCTGCTTCAAGTTTTTTCCTTCATCTTTGATGTTATTGTCCAACATTCACTGCCATATTGAAGAACTGACATCACATAGCAATCTAGTACTCTCTTCTTCGTTTCTAGTGAAAGTTTCCTGTGTTTTAATACTTTACTCAGCTTCCGGAACGCTCAATATTAATTTACTTATCGTTATTCTTTCCAAAACCTCGTCATTGCTAACATGCTCGGTCCGTGATATCCGTAGAACCACATTTCAGCTGCTTCAAGTTTTCCTTCATCTTTGATGTTATTGTCCAACATTCACTGCCATATTGAAGAACTGACATCACATAGCAATCTAGTACTCTCTTCTTCGTTTCTAGTGAAAGTTTCCTGTGTTTTAATACTTTACTCAGCTTCCGGAACGCTCAATATTAATTTACTTATTGTTATTCTTTCCAAAACCTCGTCATTGCTAACATGCTCGGTCCGTGATATCCGTAGAACCACATTTCAGCTGCTTCAAGTTTTTCCTTCATCTTTGATGTTATTGTCCAACATTCACTGCCATATTGGAAAACTGACATCACATAGCAATCTGATACTCTTCTTCGTTTCTAGTGAAAGTTTCCTGTGTTTTAATACTTTACTCAGCTTCCGGAACGCTCAATATTAATTTACTTATTGTTATTCTTTCCAAAACCTCGTCATTGCTAACATGCTCGGTCCGTGATATCCGTAGAACCACATTTCAGCTGCTTCAAGTTTTTCCTTCATCTTTGATGTTATTGTCCAACATTCACTGCCATATTGAAGAACTGACATCACATAGCAATCTAGTACTCTCTTCTTCGTTTCTAGTGAAAGTTTCCTGTGTTTTAATACTTTACTCAGCTTCCGGAACGCTCAATATTAATTTATTGTTATTCTTTCCAAAACCTCGTCATTGCTAACATGCTCGGTCCGTGATATCCGTAGAACCACATTTCAGCTGCTTCAAGTTTTCCTTCATCTTTGATGTTATTGTCCAACATTCACTGCCATATTGAAGAACTGACATCACATAGCAATCTAGTACTCTCTTCTTCGTTTCTAGTGAAAGTTTCCTGTGTTTTAATACTTTACTCAGCTTCCGGAACGCTCAATATTAATTTATTGTTATTCTTTCCAAAACCTCGTCATTGCTAACATGCTCGGTCCGTGATATCCGTAGAACCACATTTCAGCTGCTTCAAGTTTTCCTTCATCTTTGATGTTATTGTCCAACATTCACTGCCATATTGAAGAACGCATCACATAGCAATCTAGTACTCTCTTCTTCGTTTCGTGAAAGTTTCCTGTGTTTTAATACTTTACTCAGCTTCCGGGCAACTCAATATTAATTTATTGTTATTCTTTCCAAAACCTCGTCATTGCTAACATGCTCGGTCCGTGATATCCGTAGAACCACATTTCAGCTGCTTCAAGTTTTCCTTCATCTTTGATGTTGTTGTCCAACATTCACTGCCATATTGAAGAACTTGACATCACATAGCAATCTAGTACTCTCTTCTTCGTTTCTAGTGAAAGTTTCCTGTGTTTTAATACTTTACTCAGCTTCGGAACGCTCAATATTAATTTACTTATTGTTATTCTTTCCAAAACCTCGTCATTGCTAACATGCTCGGTCCGTGATATCCGTAGAACCACATTTCAGCTGCTTCAAGTTTTCCTTCATCTTTGATGTTATTGTCCAACATTCACTGCCATATTGAAGAACTGACATCACATAGCAATCTAGTACTCTCTTCTTCGTTTCTAGTGAAAGTTTCCTGTGTTTTAATACTTTACTCAGCTTCCGGAACGCTCAATATTAATTTATTGTTATTCTTTCCAAAACCTCGTCATTGCTAACATGCTCGGTCCGTGATATCCGTAGAACCACATTTCAGCTGCTTCAAGTTTTTCCTTCATCTTTGATGTTATTGTCCAACATTCACTGCCATATTGAAGAACTGACATCACATAGCAATCTAGTACTCTATTCTTCGTTTCTAGTGAAAGTTTCTGTGTTTTAATACTTTACTCAGCTTCCGGAACGCTCAATATTAATTTACTTATTGTTATTCTTTTTCCAAACCTCGTCATTGCTAACATGCTCGGTCCGTGATATCCGTAGAACCACATTTCAGCTGCTTCAAGTTTTTCCTTCATCTTTTGATGTTATTGTCCAACATTCACTGCCATAATGAAGAACTGACATCACATAGCAATCTAGTACTCTCTTCTTCGTTTCTAGTGAGTTTCGTGTTTTACTACTTTACTCAGCTTCCGGAACGCCCAATATTAATTTATCATTGTTATTCTTTCCAAAACCTCGTCATTGCTAACATGCTCGGTCCGTGATATCCGTAGAACCACATTTCAGCTGCTTCAAGTTTTTCCTTCATCTTTGATGTTATTGTCCAACATTCACTGCCATATTGAAGAACTGACATCACATAGCAATCTAGTACTTCTCTTCGTTTCTAGTGAAAGTTTCCTGTGTTTTAATACTTTACTCAGCTTCCGGAACGCTCAATATTAATTTATTGTTATTCTTTCCAAAACCTCGTCATTGCTAACATGCTCGGTCCGTATATCCGTAGAACCACATTTCAGCTGTTTCAAGTTTTTCCTTCATCTTTGATGTTATTGTCCAACATTCACTGCCATATTGAAGAACTGACATCACATAGCAATCTAGTACTCTCTTCTTCGTTTCTAGTGAAAGTTTCCTGTGTTTTAATACTTTACTCAGCTTCCGGAACGCTCAATATTAATTTATTGTTATTCTTTCCAAACCTCGTCATTGCTAACATGCTCGGTCCGTGATATCCGTAGAACCACATTTCTAGCTGCTTCAAGTTTTTCCTTCATCTTTGATGTTATTGTCCAACATTCACTGCCATATTGAAGAACTGACATCACATAGCAATTCTAGTACTCTCTTTCTTCGTTTCTAGTGAAAGTTTCCTGTGTTTTAATACTTTACTCAGCTTCCGGAACGCTCAATATTAATTTATTGTTATTCTTTCCAAAAACCTCGTCATTGCTAACATGCTCGGTCCGTGATATCCGTAGAACCACATTTCAGCTGCTTCAAGTTTTTCCTTCATCTTTGATGTTATTGTCCAACATTCACTGCCATATTGAAGAACTGACATCACATAGCAATCTAGTACCTCTTCTTCGTTTCTAGTGAAAGTTTCCTGTGTTTTAATACTTTACTCAGCTTCCGGAACGCTCAATATTAATTTACTTATTGTTATTCTTTCCAAAACCTCGTCATTGCTAACATGCTCGGTCCGTGATATCCGTAGAACCACATTTCAGCTGCTTCAAGTTTTTCCTTCATCTTTGATGTTATTGTCCAACATTCACTGCCATATTGAAGAACTGACATCACATAGCAATCTAGTACTCTCTTCTTCGTTTCTAGTGAAAGTTTCGTGTTTTAATACTTTACTCAGCTTCCGGAACGCTCAATATTAATTTATTGTTATTCTCATAAAACCTCGTCATTGCTAACATGCTCGGTCCGTGATATCCGTAGAACCACATTTCAGCTGCTTCAAGTTTTTCCTTCATCTTTGATGTTATTGTCCAACATTCACTGCCATATTGAAGAACTGACATCACATAGCAATCTAGTACTCTCTCTTCTTCTTTTCGTTTCTAGTGAAAGTTTCGTGTTTTAATACTTTACTCAGCTTCCGGAACGCTCAATATTAATTTACTTATTGTTATTCTTTCCAAAACTTCGTCATTGCTAACATGCTCGGTCCGTGATATCCGTAGAACCACATTTCAGCTGCTTCAAGTTTTTCCTTCATCTTTGATGTTATTGTCCAACATTCACTGCCATATTGAAGAACTGACATCACATAGCAATCTAGTACTCTCTTCTTCGTTTCTAGTGAAAGTTTCCTGTGTTTTAATACTTTACTCAGCTTCCGGAACGCTCAATATTAATGACATTCTTTCCAAACCTCGTCATTGCTAACATGCTCGGTCCGTGATATCCGTAGAACCACATTTCAGCTGTTTCAAGTTTTTCCTTCATCTTTGATGTTATTGTCCAACATTCACTGCCATATATTGAAGAACTGACATCACATAGCAATCTAGTACTCTCTTCTTCGTTTCTAGTGAAAGTTTCCTGTGTTTTAATACTTTACTCAGCTTCCGGAACGCTCAATATTAATTTACTTATTGTTATTCTTTCCAAAACCTCGTCATTGCTAACATGCTCGGTCCGTGATATCCGTAGAACCACATTTCAGCTGCTTCAAGTTTTTCCTTCATCTTTGATGTTATTGTCCAACATTCACTGCCATATTGAAGAACTGACATCACATAGCAATCTAGTACTCTCTTCTTCGTTTCTAGTGAAAGTTTCCTGTGTTTTAATACTTTACTCAGCTTCCGGAACGCTCAATATTAATTTATTGTTATTCTTTCCAAAACCTCGTCATTGCTAACATGCTCGGTCCGTGATATCCGTAGAACCACATTTCAGCTGCTTCAAGTTTTTCCTTCATCTTTGATGTTATTGTCCAACATTCACTGCCATATTGAAGAACTGACATCACATAGCAATCTAGTACTCTCTTCTTCGTTTCTAGTGAAAGTTTCCTGTGTTTTAATACTTTACTCAGCTTCCGGAACGCTCAATATTAATTTATTGTTATTCTTTCCAAAACCTCGTCATTGCTAACATGCTCGGTCCGTGATATCCGTAGAACCACATTTCAGCTGCTTCCAAGTTTTTCCTTCATCTTTATGTTATTGTCCAACATTCACTGCCATATTGAAGAACTGACATCACATAGCAATCTAGTACTCTCTTCTTCGTTTCTAGTGAAAGTTTCCTGTGTTTTAATACTTTACTCAGCTTCCGGAACGCTCAATATTAATTTATTGTTATTCTTTCCAAAACCTC
This sequence comes from Ascarosepion bandense, assembly GCA_037127315.1. Taxonomy (NCBI): domain Eukaryota; kingdom Metazoa; phylum Mollusca; class Cephalopoda; order Sepiida; family Sepiidae; genus Ascarosepion; species Ascarosepion bandense. The sequence continues at coordinate 204,721 of JBBBDQ010002355.1, forward strand.
GTCATTGCTAACATGCTCGGTCCGTGATATCCGTAGAACCACATTTCAGCTGCTTCAAGTTTTTCCTTCATCTTTGATGTTATTGTCCAACATTCACTGCCATATTGAAGAACTGACATCACATAGCAATCTAGTACTCTCTTCTTCGTTTCTAGTGAAAGTTTCCTGTGTTTTAATACTTTACTCAGCTTCCGGAACGCTCAATATTAATTTATTGTTATTCTTTCCAAAAAACCTCGTCATTGCTAACATGCTCGGTCCGTGATATCCGTAGAACCACATTTCAGCTGCTTCAAGTTTTTCCTTCATCTTTGATGTTATTGTCCAACATTCACTGCCATATTGAAGAACTGACATCACATAGCAATCTAGTACTCTCTTCGCTTTGTGAAAGTTTCCTGTGTTTTAATACTTTACTCAGCTTCCGGAACGCTCAATATTAATTTATTGTTATTCTTTCCAAACCTCGTCATTGCTAACATGCTCGGTCCGTGATATCCGTAGAACCACATTTCAGCTGCTTCAAGTTTTTCCTTCATCTTTGATGTTACTGTCCAACATTCACTGCCATATTGAAGAACTGACATCACATAGCAATCTAGTACTCTCTTCTTCGTTTCTAGTGAAAGTTTCCTGTGTTTTAATACTTTCACCAGCTTCCGGAACGCTCAATATTAATTTACTTATTGTTATTCTTTCCAAAACCTCGTCATTGCTAACATGCTCGGTCCGTGATATCCGTAGAACCACATTTCAGCTGCTTCAAGTTTTTCCTTCATCTTTGATGTTATTGTCCAACATTCACTGCCATATTGAAGAACTGACATCACATAGCAATCTAGTACTCTCTTCTTCGTTTCTAGTGAAAGTTTCCTGTGTTTTAATACTTTACTCAGCTTCCGGAACGCTCAATATTAATTTACTTATTGTTATTCTTTCCAAAACCTCGTCATTGCTAACATGCTCGGTCCGTGATATCCGTAGAACCACATTTCAGCTGCTTCAAGTTTTTCCTTCATCTTTGATGTTATTGTCCAACATTCACTGCCATATTGAAGAACTGACATCACATAGCAATCTAGTACTCTATTCTTCGTTTCTAGTGAAAGTTTCCTGTGTTTTAATACTTTACTCAGCTTCCGGAACGCTCAATATTAATTTACTTATTGTTATTCTTTCCCAAACCTCGTCATTGCTAACATGCTCGGTCCGTGATATCCGTAGAACCACATTTCAGCTGCTTCAAGTTTTTCCTTCATCTTTGATGTTATTGTCCAACATTCACTGCCATATTGAAGAACTGACATCACATAGCAATCTAGTACTCTCTTCTTCGTTTCTAGTGAAAGTTTCCTGTGTTTTAATACTTTACTCAGCTTCCGGAACGCTCAATATTAATTTACTTATTGTTATTCTTTCCAAAACCTCGTCATTGCTAACATGCTCGGTCCGTGATATCCGTAGTAGCCCACATTTCAGCTGCTTCAAGTTTTTCCTTCATCTTTGATGTTATTGTCCAACATTCACTGCCATATTGAAGAACTGACATCACATAGCAATCTAGTACTCTCTTCTTCGTTTCTAGTGAAAGTTTCCTGTGTTTTAATACTTTACTCAGCTTCCGGAACGCTCAATATTAATTTACTTATTGTTATTCTTTCCAAAACCTCGTCATTGCTAACATGCTCGGTCCGTGATATCCGTAGAACCACATTTCAGCTGCTTCAAGTTTTTCCTTCATCTTTTGATGTTATTGTCCAACATTCACTGCCATATTGAAGAACTGACATCACATAGCAATCTAGTACTCTATTCTTCGTTTCTAGTGAAAGTTTCCTGTGTTTTAATACTTTACTCAGCTTCCGGAACGCTCAATATTAATTTACTTATTGTTATTCTTTCCCAAACTCCTGTCATTGCTAACATGCTCGGTCCGTGATATCCGTAGAACCACATTTCAGCTGCTTCAAGTTTTTTCCTTCATCTTTGATGCGTTGTCCAACATTCACTGCCATATTGAAGAACTGACATCACATAGCAATCTAGTACTCTCTTCTTCGTTTCTAGTGAAAGTTTCCTGTGTTTTAATACTTTACTCAGCTTCCGGAACGCTCAATATTAATTTACTTATTGTTATTCTTTCCAAAAAACCTCGTCATTGCTAACATGCTCGGTCCGTGATATCCGTAGAACCACATTTCAGCTGCTTCAAGTTTTTCCTTCATCTTTGATGTTATTGTCCAACATTCACTGCCATATTGAAGAACTGACATCACATAGCAATCTAGTACTTCTTCTTCGTTTCTAGTGAAAGTTTCCTGTGTTTTAATACTTTACTCAGCTTCCGGAACGCTCAATATTAATTTATTGTTATTCTTTCCAAAAACCTCGTCATTGCTAACATGCTCGGTCCGTGATATCCGTAGAACCACATTTCAGCTGTTTCAAGTTTTTCCTTCATCTTTGATGTTATTGTCCAACATTCACTGCCATATTGAAGAACTGACATCACATAGCAATCTAGTACTCTCTTCGTTTCTAGTGAAAGTTTCCTGTGTTTTAATACTTTACTCAGCTTCCGGAACGCTCAATATTAATTTACTTATTGTTATTCTTTCCAAACCTCGTCATTGCTAACATGCTCGGTCCGTGATATCCGTAGAACCACATTTCAGCTGCTTCAAGTTTTTCCTTCATCTTTGATGTTATTGTCCAACATTCACTGCCATATTGAAGAACTGACATCACATAATCTAGTACTCTCTTCTTCGTTTCCCAGTGAAAGTTTCCTGTGTTTTAATACTTTACCAGCTTCCGGAACGCTCAATATTAATTTATTGTTATTCTTTCCAAAACCTCGTCATTGCTAACATGCTCGGTCCGTGATATCCGTAGAACCACATTTCAGCTGCTTCAAGTTTTTCCTTCATCTTGATGTTATTGTTCAACATTCACTGCCATATTGAAGAACTGACATCACATAGCAATCTAGTACTCTCTTCTTCGTTTCTAGTGAAAGTTTCCTGTGTTTTAATACTTTACTCAGCTTCCGGAACGCTCAATATTAATTTACTTATTGTTATTCTTTCCAAAACCTCGTCATTGCTAACATGCTCGGTCCGTGATATCCGTAGAACCACATTTCAGCTGCTTCAAGTTTTTCCTTCATCTTTGATGTTATTGTCCAACATTCACTGCCATATTGAAGAACTGACATCACATAGCAATCTAGTACTCTCTTCGTTTCTAGTGAAAGTTTCCTGTGTTTTAATACTTTACCCAGCTTCCGGAACGCTCAATATTAATTTATTGTTATTCTTTCCAAACCTCGTCATTGCTAACATGCTCGGTCCGTGATATCCGTAGAACCACATTTCAGCTGCTTCTAAGTTTTTCCTTCATCTTTGATGTTATTGTTGTCCAACATTCACTGCCATATTGAAGAACTGACATCACATAGCAATCTAGTACTCTCTTCTTCGTTTTCCTAGTGAAAGTTTCCTGTGTTTTAATACTTTACTCAGCTTCCGGAACGCTCAATATTAATTTATTGTTATTCTTTCCAAAAAACCTCGTCATTGCTAACATGCTCGGTCCGTGATATCCGTAGAACCACATTTCAGCTGCTTCAAGTTTTTCCTTCATCTTTGATGTTATTGTCCAACATTCACTGCCATATTGAAGAACTGACATCACATAGCAATCTAGTACTCTCTTCTTCGTTTCTAGTGAAAGTTTCCTGTGTTTTAATACTTTACTCAGCTTCCGGAACGCTCAATATTAATTTACTTATTGTTATTTTTTCCAAAACTCGTCATTGCTAACATGCTCGGTCCGTGGTGATATCCGTAGAACCACATTTCAGCTGCTTCAAGTTTTTCCTTCATCTTTGATGTTATTGTCCAACATTCACTGCCATATTGAAGAACTGACATCACATAGCAATCTAAAGTACCTCTTCTTTCTTCGTTTCTAGTGAAAGTTTCCTGTGTTTTAATACTTTACTCAGCTTCCGGAACGCTCAATATTAATTTATTGTTATTCTTTCCAAAACCTCGTCATTGCTAACATGCTCGGTCCGTGATATCCGTAGAACCACATTTCAGCTGTCGGTTTTTCCATCCTCGATGTTATTGTCCAACATTCACTGCCATATTGAAGAACTGACATCACATAGCAATCTAGTACTCTCTTCGTTTCTAGTGAAAGTTTCCTGTGTTTTAATACTCTACTCAGCTTCCGGAACGCTCAATATTAATTTATTGTTATTCTTTTCCAAAAACCTCGTCATTGCTAACATGCTCGGTCCGTGATATCCGTAGAACCACATTTCAGCGTCTTCAGTAAGTTTTTCCTTCATCTTTGATGTTATTGTCCAACATTCACTGCCATATTGAAGAACTGACATCACATAGTAATCTAGTACTCTCTTCTTCGTTTCTAGTGAAAGTTTCCTGTGTTTTAATACTTTACTCAGCTTCCGGAACGCTCAATATTAATTTACTTATTGTTATTCTTTCCAAAAACTCGTCATTGCTAACATGCTCGGTCCGTGATATCCGTAGAACCACATTTCAGCTGCTTCAAGTTTTTCCTTCATCTTTGATGTTATTGTCCAACATTCACTGCCATATTGAAGAACTGACATCACATAGCAATCTAGTACTCTTCTTCGTTTCTAGTGAAAGTTTCCTGTGTTTTAATACTTTACTCAGCTTCCGAACGCTCAATATTAATTTAGTTTATTGTTATTCTTTCCAAAACCTCGTCATTGCTAACATGCTCGGTCCGTGATATCCGTAGAACCACATTTCAGCTGCTTCAAGTTTTCCTTCATCTTTGATGTTATTGTCCAACATTCACTGCCATATTGAAGAACTGACATCACATAGCAATCTAGTACTCTATTCTTCGTTTCTAGTGAAAGTTTCCTGTGTTTTAATACTTTACTCAGCTTCCGGAACGCTCAATATTAATTTACTTATTGTTATTCTTCCCCAAACCTCGTCATTGCTAACATGCTCGGTCCGTGATATCCGTAGAACCACATTTCAGCTGCTTCAAGTTTTTCCTTCATCTTTGATGTTATTGTCCAACATTCACTGCCATATTGAAGAACTGACATCACATAGCAATCTAGTACTCTCTTCGTTTCTAGTGAAAGTTTCGTGTTTTAATACTTTACTCAGCTTCCGGAACGCTCAATATTAATTTACTTATTGTTATTCTTTCCAAAACCTCGTCATTGCTAACATGCTCGGTCCGTGATATCCGTAGAACCACATTTCAGCTGCTTCAAGTTTTTCCTTCATCTTTGATGTTATTGTCCAACATTCACTGCCATATTGAAGAACTGACATCACATAGCAATCTAGTACTCTCTTCTTCGTTTCTAGTGAAAGTTTGTTTAATATCACTCAGCTTCCGGAACGCTCAATATTAATTTATTGTTATTCTTTCCAAACCTCGTCATTGCTAACATGCTCGGTCCGTGATATCCGTAGAACCACATTTCAGCTGTTTCAAGTTTTTCCTTCATCTTTGATGTTATTGTCCAACATTCACTGCCATATTGAAGAACTGACATCCGCAGCAATCTAGTACTCTCTTCTTCGTTTCTAGTGAAAGTTTCCTGTGTTTTAATACTTTACTCAGCTTCCGGAACGCTCAATATTAATTTACTTATTGTTATTCTTTCCAAAACCTCGTCATTGCTAACATGCTCGGTCCATGATATCCGTAGAACCACATTTCAGCTGCTTCAAGTTTTTCCTTCATCTTTGATGTTGTCCCAACATTCACCATATTGAAGAACTGACATCACATAGCAATCTAGTACTCTCTTCTTCGTTTCTAGTGAAAGTTCCTGTGTTTTAATACTTTTACTCAGCTTCCGGAACGCTCAATATTAATTTATTGTTATTCTTTCAAAAACCTCGTCATTGCTAACATGCTCGGTCCGTGATATCCGTAGAACCACATTTCAGCTGCTTCAAGTTTTCCTTCATCTTTGATGTTATTGTCCAACATTCACTGCCATATTGAAGAACTGACATCACATAGCAATCTAGTACTCTCTTCTTCGTTTCTAGTGAAAGTTTCCTGTGTTTTAATACTTTACTCAGCTTCCGGAACGCTCAATATTAATTTATTGTTATTCTTTCCAAAACCTCGTCATTGCTAACATGCTCGGTCCGTGATATCCGTAGAACCACATTTCAGCTGCTTCAAGTTTTTTCCTTCATCTTTGATGTTATTGTCCAACATTCACTGCCATATTGAAGAACTGACTGTCACGCAGCAATCTAGTACTCTCTTCTTCGTTTCTAGTGAAAGTTTCCTGTGTTTTAATACTTTACTCAGCTTCCGGAACGCTCAATATTAATTTATTATTTATTCTTTCCAAAACCTCGTCATTGCTAACATGCTCGGTCCGTGATATCCGTAGAACCACATTTCAGCTGCTTCAAGTTTTCCTTCATCTTTGATGTTGTTCAACATTCACTGCCATATTGAAGAACTGACATCACGTAGCAATCTAGTACTCTCTTCTTCGTTTCTAGTGAAAGTTCCTGTGTTTTAATACTTTACTCAGCTTCCGGAACGCTCAATATTAATTTATTGTTATTCTTTCCAAAACCTCGTCATTGCTAACATGCTCGGTCCGTGATATCCGTAGAACCACATTTCAGCTGCTTCAAGTTTTCCTTCATCTTTGATGTTATTGTCCAACATTCCTGCCATATTGAAGAACTGACATCACATAGCAATCTAGTACTCTTCTTCCGTTTCTAGTGAAAGTTTCCTGTGTTTTAATACTTTGCTCAGCTTCCGGAACGCTCAATATTAATTTATTGTTATTCTTTCCAAAACCTCGTCATTGCTAACATGCTCGGTCCGTGATATCCGTAGAACCACATTTCAGCTGCTTCAAGTTTTCCTTCATCTTTGATGTTATTGTCCAACATTCACTGCCACTTACTGAAAGAACTGACATCACATAGCAATCTAGTACTCTCTTCTTCGTTTCTAGTGAAAGTTTCTGTGTTTTAATACTTTACTCAGCTTCCGGAACGCTCAATATTAATTTATTTTTATTCTTTCCAAAACCTGGTCATTGCTAACATGCTCGGTCCGTGATATCCGTAGAACCACATTTCAGCTGCTTCAAGTTTTTCCTTCATCTTTGATGTTATTGTCCAACATTCACTGCCATATTGAAGAACTGACATCACATAGCAATCTAGTACTCTCTTCTTCGTTTCTAGTGAAAGTTTCCTGTGTTTTAATACTTTACTCAGCTTCCGGAACGCTCAATATTAATTTATTGTTATTCTTTCCAAAACCTCGTCATTGCTAACATGCTCGGTCCGTGATATCCGTAGAACCACATTTCAGCTGCTTCAAGTTTTTCCTTCATCTTTGATGTTATTGTCCAACATTCACTGCCATATTGAAGAACTGACATCACATAGCAATCTAGTACTCTCTTCTTCGTTTCTAGTGAAAGTTTCCTGTGTTTTAATACTTTACTCAGCTTCCGGAACGCTCAATATTAATTTATTGTTATTCTTTCCAAAACCTCGTCATTGCTAACATGCTCGGTCCACAATATCCGCAGCCTCTATTAAAATAATCTCGCACTTTTACACGTTAAAAAATAATGCTTCCTGTTTTCACAAATTTACCAACAATTGATCTATTAACGGATTTCTGTGGAGAAAGACGAGCGACTATCGCTACACTAAAGTGCTGAACATAGACTCTTTGATTGAATTTAAAATCTGTCGCAAGCTAGACACAAAAGAGCCAAACTATCTAAGGGTACGTTAGTATTGTGATTTAAATCCACATGATTAATGGCGGATGTGCGTTGTGGCGCAGTAGATATCGGCTCGGAACGAGAAATCGGGGAACCGAGTTCGAATTCCAGTTGAATTCCTTGCATTCACTTACGCGCAAATACCCTTGAGAAAGGTATTAATCCGTCTATTCCCTCCAGTTATGGGTTAGATGATAGGACAGATTGGTCGGCAACCAGTCTACTGCAGAAAGCAATGGTAACATACTGCGGGATAATCTTCTGCCCAGTCAGTCATGTATGTCGCTTTCGAGACATGATCGCCCAAAGCGTGTATCGAGCATGGCACTTAACTGACTGACTGATTAAACAGTTCTTTCAGTTACCTGGTGCTTCAGTATTTTTCTTTGGAATATTATTAAAAAAATGCGCACTTTTGCAAATTAATTGAAACAAAATGAATAATGTCGTCCTTGAATCTTTCACACTTTCCCTGATTACGTATATGTCGTCTCTTTGTGCTGTTTTTCTCTTCCGGTCGTATTTTCCTTTACGCTTTGAACTGATGGATCAAGTTTTTATCTTCGTCCTGATGACACGACTGACAGGGTGAATTTTGGCTTTAGGTCCCGAAGGCTTTTATCCCTTCAAATTTTTCCAAAATATCCTTATTTCCGTGCAAATGTATATGTTGAACCCCAATCAAAAATTAAATATTTTAGAAACCTACCTTTTTTGATGTTAACGACCAGAAAAAATCGAACTTCTTCTCGCTCTTTTTGTCACCCACAATCATCTGAATGAGAAGACATAAGCTGTGGAACCACTTTAGGCGTAGGAAGATAATTTTGGCCTTTTTACTTCCTTTACTGTAAATTACAACACTACTTTTTCTTTAGTATTTAATTTCAGCAGAAAGTTGCGTGTACTTAATTTCAGAAGAAAGTTAACTTTCAAGTGTATGAAAATAAGTGATAAGTGTAGTTGTATTTAATCTTCAAGTATATGAAAATATGAAAATACTAATAAATTGTAAATAACAAAAAGAACAAAATCTTAACATTGAAAATAAAACAATAATTACATCAATTGTAAAGGAAGTTAAAAGTTAAAAAATGGAAAAAATGACATTGACAATTTAAAAAAAAATGCAGTAGTTTCCAGAAAGTTGTGTGTATTTGCTTGTTATTTCTTTTTTTTTTTTGTACTAAATTTCAAAAGAAAGTTAACTTTCAAATATATGAAAATAAATGATAAATGTAGTTTTACATAGCCTTAAAGTTAACTTTCTTAAAAAAATCTATATTTTCATATATTTGAAAGTTAACTTTCGTCTGAAAAAAATCAAGTAAAACTACAATTATCACTTATTTTCATATATTTGAAAGTTAACTGTTCTTCTCAAATTAAGTAAACGCAACTTTCTTAAATTAATTACCAACAAAAAAAAGGAAAAAAAAACACGCAAATATATATTCATATATTTGAAGGTTAAAACTACACTTATCACTTATATTTATATATTTGAAAGTTAACTTTCGTCTGAAAAAAATCAAGTAAAACTACACTTATCACTTATTTTCATATATTTGAAAGTTAACTTTCTTTTGAAATTAAGTACCAAAAACAAAAAGGAAAAAAATACGCGTAATATATTTGAAGATTGATTAAACTACACTTATCACTTATCTAAACTTATTTATAAATGGAACTTTGTCTCTGTGTGTGTGTGTATGTGTGTGTGTGTGTGTGTGTCCGTTACCTATAGACTCTGAAACGGCTGAACCGATTTTCTTGAAAATTTACAGAGTTGTAATATAAGCGTCTGCGAGTGTTCTTAGATAGGTTTTGTGTGGATGCACACGCGATAAATATCGAAAATCGATAATCGAAAAAATCAGGTTATAGAAGGAGTGGTCCGATTTTAATCAAATTTGATACATTCATAGACAAAGACATAAGAAACGATATTCAGAAGTCTCAATGTCGCAGTTCTTACAATAGTGCAGAAAATCGATAATATATATATATATATATATATATAAAAGGCAAGATGTTTGTGTGTGTGTGTGTGTGTGTGTGTGTGTGTGTGTGTGTGTGTTCATCTGTCTGTATTTTTTCAGCTCTTTTATTTTAGTTTTTGCTTCGGGTTTGGCTCTAAGTAGGTATAATTATAGTTCTTAGTCTCAGCCATGATACCTTTTCCACAGAGGACTTATTTAGCCTTCAAAATTGAGTTTACGACAAAAAAAACTTATTTGATATCGATACCAGGAAATCAAAATTTGACTTACATCCATTCATTTTTCTTTAACTGGAAACAACTATTGCTTTTTAGTCTTTCGTGCCAACGTCCAAAGAGTCTGAGCTCCAGGACCATAGATTAGTTTTAAAGCTTTCATTACACCTGAACAACGCCGGGCTATACTGCTAGTTTACACATATTTGAAAGTTAACTTTCTTCTGAAATGAAAAAAAAAAGGAAAAAACACGCAAATACACGAAATGTATTTGAAGGTTAAAAAACTACACTTATCACTTATTTTCATACATTTTAAAGTTGACTTTCTTAAAAAATTCTTTATTTTTATATATTTGAAAGTTAACTTTCATCGGAAAAAATCAAGTAAAACTAAAATTATCACTTATTTTCATATATTTGAAAGTTAACTTTCTTCTCAAATTAAGTACACGCACCTTTCTTAAATTAATTACCAACAAAAAAAATTCAGTTTACAACGAAAAAAAACTTATTTGATATCGATATCAGGAAATCAAAATTTGACTTACATCCATTCATTTTTTTTTCAGTCCACGGTTTCGCTTTAACTGGAAACAACTATTGCTTTTTAGCCTTTCGTGACAACTTCCAAAGAGTCTGAGCTCCAGGACCATGGATTAGTTTTAAAGCTTTCATTACACTCAAGCAACGCCGGGCTATACTGCTAGCAATTCATATATTTAAATTTTTGTTGTTATTGAACAGGTGAAGAGGCTCATCCCTTGTTTCCTGTTTAGGATGCGGTTCCCGGTTTTCTCTTTTCCAATCTTTTCACTCTTTTCTTTTTTTTTTCAATTGGAGTAGATAGACTAAACTATCGCCCGGTTCACACTCCACCCACATCTATTGAACAGGTGAAGAGGCTCATCCCTTGTTTCCTGCTTAGGATGCGGTTCCCGGTTTTCTCTTTTCCAATCTTTTCACTCTTTTCTTTCTTTTTTTTTTCAATTGGAGTAGATAGACTAAACTATCGCCCGGTTCACACTCCACCCACGTCTATTGAACAGGTGAAGAGGCTCATCCCTTGTTCCCTGTTTAGGATGTGGTTTCCAGCTTTCTCTTTTCCAATCTTTTTACGCTTACGTAGCCCCCCTGCGCATCAGTGGCGTTATCGCCTTGCTCGGGGTGATATGATTAAAAAAAAAATTTCTTCTGTCCAGAAATACTCCAGATTAAATTGAACTACTATCAATGAGGTTCATTATCTTGAACACCTAACAAGTATTTTCATGGCAACTGCTCTGACGTGCTTTTACTCTGGTTCACCGACCACATGTATCTACGCGTGCTACTAGATGGGCATCTACGTCCCACCCTTTTACGGCTAAAATAGTTAATTATAACCACCTATCCTATTCTAAGAGTTTCTTTTCTCGCACTTCCCGTTGTGAAACTCCCTTCCAATTGCTTTCTACCCTGATAGTTAGAATCTCCAAAAGTTTAAATACAACCTCAATTGCCATCTTCTATCTTCTTGATTCACGTCCTTCACTTGTCCTTTCTTCGACATCTCCTGTACCTTGTTTTTTTTTTCTCTCACTGTAACCCCCACCTGAGATTGAGTGGCGGTCCTGTTTTGCTTGATGTTAAATGATTCTAACAACAAAAGAAAAAAAAACGACTCAACTTTATTCCATATCTCAAGCGGAACTCGTATATATATATAGATATAGACATAGCTCTCTAAGGAAAAGATATCATGGATGAGACTAAGAACTACAATTATACCTACTTAGAGCCAAACCCGAAGCAAAAACTAAAATAAAAGGGCTGAAAAAATACAGACATACAGGCAGATGAACACACACACACACACACACACACACACACACACACAAACATCTTGCCTTTTATATATATATATATATATATATATATATATTATCGATTTTCTGCACTATTGTAAGAACTGCGACCTTGAAACTTCTGAATATCGTTTCTTATGTCTTTGTCTATGAATGTATCAAATTTGATTAACCGCCAGTGTGCAAGACTGGACACGCCAGATCAGCTTCCTAAAACGGTTTCTCAAAAGCAAACAATAACTAACACTAACAGGAGCTTCCATTTCCCAGCATGCCTCAAATTACCAAGCCACAAACATTCGCTGGACTAAATTCTGCAAAAGAAACATTATACAACACCTACATCACACGCTACATAATCACATACGCACATACCACCTAGCTCTACCAACGCTAAAAACAACCCCAGAGTCTACTCTACAAATCACAACGGCCCTACTGCGGGATAAGCTTCTCCCCAGTCAGTCATGTCTCTTTCTCGATATGATCGTCCAAACGTGTGTCATGTGTGGCACTTAACTGACTGATTAAGTTTTCCTCTTTGGTTAAAAATCACCGCTGTTTTTTTGACATCTACAAAATAGCAGGTTAAGCTGGAATTTTCTTAGTTCCCGCCTACCTGGTCAGCCGCTATGACCAACATGAACCACTTCTTCCGGCTGTATTAACACGACGAGTCTGCTCGTAACTAACGCCTAACTGTAAACCTGTCCTAAATGAAGGTAAGTGTTTGTTCGCTAGCAAAATGAGACACTGTATAACCCCTAACAGCATTTGTTCTTATTGTTGTATATCGACAAACAACAAACAACACGGGTATATATAAAAATATATATTATATTTTTATTAATGACGATGGACCGTGTAGAATAGTGAACAGAGAGTGAGAGCGCGCTTCCAGGGGTTGACGGGGGGGTCGTCTGTTGCTGCTCTGTTCTGGTCTGGCTCTCTCGTCTGCCTCTGTCTCTCTGCTCTCTGCTACTCAAATCCGTGCGCCGAGGTCTTTTTATAATCTCCAAACCGGAACTTCCGATTTTTGCCTCGCCCACGCACGCCCACGTAATTCTCAGAGACACCTGTTCTGTTTGCCTCTTGTAGCCATTTCCGCTACTGCCGGAAATAAGGTCAAACAAACATCCGTTCCTTTCAACGACCGGAAACGCCCCCGCTTGCTCAGCTTCCTCGGGTGGGGCGGGATTGTTATATTACATTATGATTACTGAGAGCTATCCAATAGTGTGTTAACTAAGGATAAGTTCCTGCTATACAGTAACAGTTAGAGCAATAGTAGAAGCTATATACTATTAATAATAACGTTAGTATTGGTTGTCGTTGTGAGAATCGTACTGTTCTCGTGATTAATGGCTGGTCCCCAATAGTGTGTTAACTATAGATACGTTGTTGTTGTGTAGCAACAGTAGCAGCAAGAGTAAAAGTGACATACTATCAATAATAGCATTAGCATTATTTGTTGTTGTGAGAATCGCAGTAACAGTATTAAAAACACAAGTTTTCTGGTTTAAGAGAATTAAAAGTCCGACTAAATTTTTTTTTATTGGAGGTCACAATCTTAACAACATAAGATGACACAATGTTGATAGCAGACACCGGAATAAAGCTAATAAGAAGGAAAGCGAAAAGAAAGGATTAAATATCAACTGCAAAAAGATAGAATGCATGTTTTTTTAACGCAAGGTCGTTCACAAGTGGAATTCGGGGCACCAAAATCAAACAAGTGTAGGCCTGAAAGTGTAATAGTGAAATCCAAAGGTGCACTTGGATAACTAAAAATCCATATCAAAAGCTAAGCAGAACAATAAGGAATAGGAAATCGATGCTAGAAACGAGAAACCCTTATGTAAACTGTTGCATGATATCTATCCTCCAGTATGGCAGTGAGTGCTCTACAATCTTCTCAAAGATGTGGAAGAAACTTTCAACAAAAGAAATATGGTTATTCAAAAGGATACTGATAGACATTTTTTATAATCGTGTCGCCCCAAGCAAGGCATTTTACCGCCACTGTTGAGCAGGGGGTTACATAGGAGGTAAGTTATGAGAAAGAGTGACAGGTTACAGTGTGTCAGGAAGAGGGCAGGAAAAGGATGGCAATACTGATGAGAGAGGGAGCGAGAGAGAGAGAGGATGCAAATTAGTGAGATAGAAAATGACTATTGACTTTATATTTGAATTCTTGAAGATTGTAGCTGTCGGGAAAGCAAGTAAACGGAAGTGAATTCCACAGGCGGGAAGTGCGAGAGAAGGAGCTGGTGGAGTAGAATTTGAATTTACAATTTATTGGTTTCACAGTAAAAGTGTGGGACATAGTTTCTAATCTTGTGGCTCGAGCAAATTCATGTATGGTGGGTACCAGTGAGCTAAGTTCATCTGGGAAGAAGCCATGAAAGTATTTGTAGAAGAGACACAGGGAAACCACTTGCGCCGGCGAGAAAGTGACTGTATCTGAGCTGCCAAGTCAGGATCGATTATATTACAGATTCTCCGTTGAATTTTGTCCAAGGTGGCTAGCAGCAGCACTCAACCAGATATGGTTAGATTATTCAATGCACGTAGATTTGTATATGTGCAGGATTGTTTCAGACGGGAAAAACTTCCTGGCCCTGCACAGAGAACCGACCTTCTTAGCAGCGGATTTAGCTATGGATTCTATGTAGTCACAACAACAACTAATGCTAATGCTATTATTGATAGTATGCCACTTGAGGTCTGTTATGAGAGTTAACCTGAGGAAGCGCAGTGTTTTACTTTCAAGGAGACGAGACTGATTCATGCTAATGGTAGAGGTTAGGAGTGATTGTCTGTGGTGGTTAATAGATAACAGCTTCGTTTTGGAAGCATTGAAATTCACGAGCCATTTCTTACCCCAGTCAAACACGGATTGGAGGTCCTTTTTGAGCTCGGCAGCGAGGTTTGCTTTATCAGCCTCGGCAGATTTTTATGAGAGCAAGGACGAAATGTTGGAGAAAATGGAAAAAAATTAAACTTACACTTAACATCTGTTGTGGAGTAGCTTTCACACTGATGGTTATAATCATGCTATGTCGGCTGCTAATCGACTTAACGTACCCAAAATTTTAGAAACTTGGTAATCTTCCACTGAAAACTAACTGCCGACTAATATCAACTGCCTTAGTCCAACTATGTCCAAACTGGAACTAACTAGTAGTTCTACTGAACTCCAATAGAACTCTAAAGAACTCTCTAGAACTTCTAAGAACTCCTAAGAACGTCTCTCGCTAAATTCCTGTTAACTCATATTAATATAGGAGAGAGAGAGAGTGTATATTATCTGAGGAATAGGTGTGTTTCCCCATAACAACATCAGAAAAAGAAAGTATTAACGTGTTGAGTCGGCATCATCTGACGCCATTTTGTGTCTGTCCGTAATAACTGTAAACGAGTTCTCAGTGAAGGTAAGTGTTTGTTCACTGACAGAATGAGACACTGCATAACCCTTAACAAGGTTTGTTTTCGTGATTACTGGCGGTTATCCAATAGCGTGTGAACTATGAGAAAGTTGAAGTTGTATAGCAACAATAACAGCAATTGTAAAAGCGGTATACTATGATTAATAAAATAATAAAGTTAAATTTTTTAGAGTACATAATGAGGAAACAGGGTTTTCAATATATGATACTTATAAGACATCATTGAAAGTTAGACGGACAGAAAAAATACAATCTATAACATACTTAGTGTGCTTGAGCAAATTGAAGTCGGAACAGGGTTTAAGAGAAATAACCAAAAAGATTAAATTTATTAAGTGCTACATAAGACAGAAAGTTGTGGGGAGCCATGATGGCATACATCTTGAAGGATTATGACACATAAAGATGTTTTATATATGACGTTACACATGAAATATGTTTGAAATTCTAAAAACAAATAAATAAAAACATAATTAGTTATTTATTTAATTATCTATATATATAAAAATGGATATGTGTGTGTGTGTGTGTGTGTGTGTGTGTGTGTGTGTGTGTGTGTGTGTGTGTGTGTCCATTCTAACGAATCCTACTCCTCCGAAAAACTTGGTCCGATTTTAATCAAAATTGGGTCACTTGTCGATCAGGACATGAATTTTTGTTGTACGCAAAATTTTTTCGGATCGATTTACAGGTTAGACAGAAATCACCGAAACGCTTAGAATTGACGAACTCTTCCCCGCAGGGACGCCTAATGATGCCTAATTCAACCCAAATCGGGTAACATGTAACTCAAGGTTTGAACCTTTGATGCACACAAAATTTTTTTGAATTAATCTATAGGGTCCGTCACAAATCGACGACAAACATAATTTCGGGTGGTCTTTTGCGCACTTTTATGCATATCTCCAAGACACTTCATTCAGACTCAACCAAAATAGAGTCATTGGTTGATCATAGTCTGATACCTTGTTCTGTAAACAGAAATTTCAATTGGCACATAGAGTTTTAGAAAATTAATGAAAAATATTGTTTTTGCGATCGTCTCTTTCTTCGAAACGCTTAGTTGTATTCCAATGAAAATCGAGTCTTCTAACATATTATATGCCATAAAGATTTCACGTTTTCTACAAGGCGCCAACCCCTCCAACGCTGAAGGGACAGAGCATCCACTTCTTTTGCATCACATTATAGGCTTCCGTAACTCCCGCTCCCGTTCTTCCAATTGTACGTACATCATTCACGTTTATAGGTAAATTTGATCAAACATTAATCCCGTTTTACAAATACATCAAAAAGCAATGCTTACTTCGAATTTTTTAAACTTATGCGTCACGGAAACCTCATACTGGAACTTTTTGATTAAGCACTTGACCTTATCATTTCAACATAACCATTAAAAAAACCCAAGCAACCCCGGGCTATATAGCTCGTATAAAAGTAAAGAAGTAAACAGCGACTGCCAGGAAAATGCGCGTGCAATTTAAAAAGAATAAGTTAATGATATATTTTCATTAAAAAAAAAGAAAACAAAAACAAACCATGGGCGATTTATTGATGTGGTGGATGAAAAAAGAAACGCTTAAGGGTAAATAAAGAAGTTTTTTGGCGTCTCTGATATATATTGCTACCATTATGTATTTGTCTGAGAATCATTCTTTATCATCTCCGATATGTTCTCTTTGAAGATTTGGCACCAATCTACTTGAGAAGCTAACACACTAGCATCTCTCATAGAGCAAGGCTGGGCTGTATGACGACTACATGGTAAACTGAAATTTGGATTTCCAAACTCTCATTCCAAAATCCCTTGCCCGCAGCATTCGAAACGTATCTTGACTATCCTATTTACTACTTCGGATGTGCGTTGTGGTGCATTGGATATCGGCTCAGAACGAGAAATCGGGGAGCCGAGTTCGAATTTCAGCTGAATTCATTGCATTCACTTACGCGCAAATACCCTTGGGAAAGGTATTAATCCGCCTATTCCTTCCACTTATGGGTTAAATAGCAGGACAGATTGGGTTCTATAGCCTTGGTCGGCAACCAGTCTACCGCAGAAAGCAATGGCAACCTACTGCGGGATAATCTTCTGCCCAGTCAGTCATGTCTCTTTCGAGACATGATTACCCAAGCGTGTATCACGTATGGCATTCAACTGACTGACTGATTTACTACTTCATCATCTAAAGAAGCATTGGAGTAAATTTTGCCCTCTAAGTATGAGAAATATTTCGCGTACTTTGAAGGCCTGTTGTCCACAAACAGTTGACGTAATGTTTGCTTTTTCACACTTATCGTTCGACCAAACTACTACAGACGATAGTCTTGCGCTTCCTAGAAATATCTAATGACTAAAGCTTGCATCGAATTTCTGCATACACCAAAGTTTCATGTAAAAACCCACAACTGACCTAATTTTAGTTTAAATTGGACCAAGTGTTTCGGAGGAGTAGGGTTCGTTAGAATGGCGACACACAAACACACACAAACACAGACAGACAGACAGACAGACAGACAGACATATCCATTTATATATATAGATAATAAAAAAATCTAAATGCATTATTACCCGGAAAGGGTCTTTGCTGATTAAAAAACCAATCACTTGTTCTTTCTACATTTAAAATATCATGTTCATATATGTATAATGTAAAATTTTGTAGTAGTTATTCACATACATGTTGTTTCGTAATAATTAATAATAAATATTCATTATCTTATTTTTATATAGACCACTGTTTTAAATTAATGTTTTGAACGTTGCAATTTTATTCTTCATTCTTATCTATTTGTGTGTATATATATATATATATATATATATATATAGCATAATGATGATTCACGTATAAAGTCTTAATATGTATAGGAAAAACTACTAAAATGTAAGTTTAAAAATGTATATTTGACAGTATTTATTTACTTCTATTATTATGTATATATATTTGATACAGATTATATATATATATCTATTTGATTTCAGACCGGCCTCGGCCTTTCATCAGAAACAAATGATTTTAGAATGTAAACTAGAAGCGTTCGTTGTGAGGAGCGTCTGTCGCGAGATGTTTACATCACGTGACGTAAAAAGCGATAGAGTTTTTGGATATTTTTAAATGTAAACCTAACTGTAATAATACTTTTAAATGTTGTTTTAAATAAAGTTTTTTTAAGTGTATCTAAAAAATGTTTAACCATTGAAATACTCATGAAGATTCAAAATACCTAAGTCCCTATTTAACCCTAGCCTATATGTATTTAATTTTAAATTTTAATTTTTCCTATACATATATATATATATGTGTGTGTGTGTGTGTGTGTGTGTGTGTGTGTTAGTCTTATCTAACGGGAGTCTTGTCTGACATAGTGGGAGGAATCCCCACTATGTACGACTCTAGACAGTAAATCCAACACTACACACCTCTTAGAAGATACGCAGGGCTCATCCTAGATAAAATTACAATTTTTTACATTAGTTTATTTACTAAACACATATCTTTTAGACACTTTTTCGTTCACCTCTCTCTCTTTGTCTCTCTCTCTCTCTCTCTCTCTCTATATATATATATATATATATATATATATCTGAGTGAATACACAACGAAGAAATAATTTTTACAACATCCAAAACATTAATTTAAAATAGCGCTCGATATATAATATATAGAGCTGTGAATATTTATTATTAATTATATTTTAGAACATGTACATAAGTTTTTTCAATATATATCCACTACAAATGTACATTTGTTTCGACATTGAAACTTCAATGTCTCATCAGACAGTATGTATAGGAATGGAAAGCCTCTTTTCTTATATTTGGTCAGTTGTGTTTGGGGGGTTAGTGACAGGGGAACAAGTCACGTGTATTGACCATTGGAATTTTGAAGAAAGTGGTGTGGGTAGTTAAAATGGTTGATTAATGAGAGTCTTTGATTTCTAGACAGATTTAACATTAGTAGTTAGAATGTAAGTTTTTATTATCTTGTGACTAGACTATATTCTTTGGATTTGTTAGAAGATCCGGTAAGGGGTGGGATGCTTATTTTGTACAGAATATTTTTGTGTTTAAACAGAGTCTATATAATTAATGTAAATTTGTATATTTAATCTTAATTTTGGATTTAGGAAATAGATTTTTGCTATTACATTTTTTAATTTTTAATTAGATCACAGTTTGGAAATCGATTTTATATATATATATATATATATATATATATATATATATATATATTCGCTCTCGTCACGCTTAGGGAGAATAAACTTTTAGAAAACAACTAATAAATCTCTCAAATATTTTGACAGTAGGGCTATACTTTTATGTATATATATATACAAAATATCTGTCGTAATAGTTAGTTATCTTTTTAGACCTAGGTTTAGGTTATTCTTAGCTTTCTATTGGGTTAATTTTTAGCTCCATTTTATAAAAAAAACTTTGTTTCACATCATTATATTCTGTATTTTAACTAAATATGACTGTGGCTTTGTAGTTTTTTTACCTGTATTTAAAATAGTTTGGACGTAGAGTTAACAATTCCCCGCTTCCCTAAAAGTCTGCCTATTGTCTACTGGTATTCTATTTTTTAAAACAACTCATTTTTTAATGATTATCTTTACAAGAGCAGACCAAATCAAAAATCAGGCATTGCCATCATGTCTGTGATGATTATGCCAACTCCACACGAGACAATCTTGATATAATTAAAAGAAGTGGACGGAGACTTGTAGATGATTCATTATTTTCTACTCTACTAACATTTCCACATTAAAAAAATATTGCATATCTTCAACTAATCTATCGCTATTCCGTGGCAAATGTCCTGAAGAGCAATATTCCATAGTTCCAGCAGTTCAGGCCTTCACAGCTAAGCCTCTCGCTACCGAGATTTCCAGGACAAATGCTCTGAAAAGCTACATTTCTTAGTCCCGTCAGTTCAGGCCTTCACAGCTAAGCCTATCCCTACCCTATTGCTATTTCCATGACAAATGCTCTGAAAAGCTACATTTCTTAGTCCCATCAGTTCAGGCCTTCACAGCTAAGCCTATCCCTACCCTATTGCTATTTCCATGACAAATGCTCTGAAAAGCTACATTTCTTAGTCCCATCAGTTCAGGCCTTCACAGCCATGCCTATCGCTACTCTATCGCTATTTCCATGACAAATGCTCTGAAAAGCTACATTTCTTAGTCCCGTCAGTTCAGGCCTTCACAGCTAAGCCTATCCCTACCCTATTGCTATTTCCATGACAAATGCTCTGAAAAGCTACATTTCTTAGTCCCGTCAGTTCAGGCCTTCACAGCTAAGCCTATCTCTACCCTATTGCTATTTCCATGACAAATGCTCTGAAAAGCTACATTTTTTAGTCTTGTCAGTTCAGGCCTTCACAGCTAAGCCTCTCGCTACTCTGTCGCTATTTCCATGACAAATGCTTTTAAATCTACATTAATTAGTCCCATCAATTCAGTCCTTCAAAGCTAAACAACACGCTTTTATATCGTTATTTCCGTGACAAATTCTCTGAATAGCTACATTCCTTCGCCCAATCAGTTCAATACTTCACAGCTGAGCCCCTCGCTACTCTATCGCTATTTCCATCACAAATGCTCCGAAAAGCTACATTTCTTAGTCCCATCAGTTTAATCCTTCACAGTTAATCCTCTCGCTACTCTATTGCTATTTCTATAATTAATGCTCTGAAAAGCTACATTCATAGTCCCATGAGTTCATGCCTTCACAGCTAAGCATCTCGCTACTCTATCGCTATTTCCATGAAAAAAGCTCTAAAAAGCTACATTCCCTAGTCCAATCAGTTCATGCCTTTACAGCTAAGCCACTCACTACTCTATCGCTATTTCCATGACGAATGCACTGAAAAGCTACATTCCCTAGTCCAATCAGTTCATGCCTTTACAGCTAAGCCACTCACTACTCTATCGCTATTTCCATGACGAATGCACTGAAAAGCTACATTCCTTAGTTCCAGCAGTTCAGTCCTTCGCAGTTAAGCCTCTCGCTACTCTATTGCTATTTCGATGACCTTCATGCATTAGTTCCATCAGTTCAAGCTTTCACATCTAAGCCTTTCGCTACTCTATCGCTATTTACATGGCTAATGTCCTGACGAGCTACATTCCTTCGTTCCAGCAGTTCTGGCCTTCATAGCTCGGACCTGCCATGCCGCCTACATGGTTTCAAATTATTCTCATTTCCTTCGTATTTCATTTGTAAGGATGGAAATCAGGTATCTCTTTACCAAGAACTACATCACTATGCAACAGACAAGTTCTTCCCAAGTAGGTCCTTGAATGTCATTATCAACGTTCCTCAGTGTTCTCCTCTCGGTTCTACCCTCTTTACATTCTTAATTAATGATTTAAGAACACGCTCCGATTCATAATGAATATTGTTCTAGAGTGGCTGACATCCCTGCAGCACTCTCAATGATGGAATGTCTCATGGTCTGAAATGGTTTATTTAAATAAAGAATAGTAGCACTCGAGGCGTGATATTCGCGGTTCATTCGAGTAATATTGGGACTGATTACTTCGGCGACTATTGTGATCTAAACCCTTCCTCTTTGTATTGTAAGTTCTGTCTTGTCTGTTATTGTAATGTTCTGTGTATATCCCTTTAGCACAGGATATTGTGCTGAATAATACCGCAGTACTCTTTCTCTGTGTATCGTATTCAACTTGACGATACAAAAGATTTTAGGTGCACCCCAAATTCTGAAAGAACAGAACCTAGCAGCTCATCTCTTCTCTGACCTTGCCCAGGAGTTCAATAAAGAAACAACTGGCATGTAAATCTTAATACACCCAAAATCAAACGAATAGCGTTTCAACTGGATGGGCGTTGTGGTTAAATGAATATCGACTCAGAATGAGAACTTGGAGAGCCGAGTTCGAATTCCAGTTGAATTCGCTGCCTTCCCAGTTATGGGTTGAATAGTAGGATAGTTTGGGTTCTATAGCACTTGGTAATTAGTCTACTGCAGAAAGAAATAGCAACCTACTGCGAGCAGATCTTCTGTCTAGAGAAATGACCTCCCAAGCGTATATTACGTCCAAACTCCAGAAGGCAGACATCAAACAGCAGACACCTTACCTATCATAATGGATGGGTGTTCTCACACGATGTCTCCTTGCCTTGAACACAAGTCCATCCCATGCCTCGTGGTATGATCTATTGTTAAAATGCATAAAAAACGAATATTTCTCGTGGATAATCTTTCTTACCTGATGGATGCGTTTTTTGTCAGAAGTGCGAACGTGTTTCAAGATTTGCCTGCGTATTCGTTAATGGCCTCGACGTTTGGTCTCCATTTTCATTTGTGTGTAGTTGTTTTCTAAGCGTAGCACAAGGCCGAAACTGTGGGGCACCCAGTAAGGACTGAACTCACTATTTAGTCGTAATTGATCTAGCAAGACAAGCTTGCTCACCATTGGACTACCTCGAAATACGCAACGATTTTCTAAGCGTAGCTTTAATGCAACACAAGGCAGAAATATTTGAGCACCCAGTGAGGATCAGACTCACTACATGGTCGTAATTGATTTACCAAGACAAAGTTGCAAACCATTATACCACCTCTAAATACGCAAACGATTTTCTAAGCGTAATTTAGATGTGGTACAAGGTCGAAATACTGGAGAACCCAGCGAGGATCGGACTCACTATTCAGTCTCAGTTGCCCTTACTAAACAAAATTTGCTAACTATTGCTCCACGTCGAAAAGCCCCACTTTTTCTTTTCTTTTCTTTTTTTCTTTTTTTTTTTCTTTTTTTTTTTTTTCTTTTATTCGTGTGTAAGTACATACTGGTGTATGCCTGGATGCGAAGCTATTTTCGTGGAACATTTAAATAAACCGGTAAATACACCCAAGGCTTTTTATCACTCTTCATACTGAGGAGGTAAATTAGCTCTTTGTACTGGCGCCTCCGGCTTTTGCGTCTTAATGATTCGCTTGCATAAATGGATGACTTTATTGCCATGACCCAACGAGAAATTCCTACTCTTATTCATGATTTATATTTGCTACCGTCTTTTCGACCGCCTCCAATAAACAAAAGCCGCTCAAATATAAAATAAAATGGTCAATTTTCATACGCCTTACTCGTCTTTCTTTTTTTTCCATTATAAAGTCATCTATTCTTTATCTTGTTAAAGACTTACGCCTTTTCAACTGACAAAATGTCCACTTTAGAAGATTGCAATGGAATAGATGTTATTAAAGAATCAAGAATGTATAGTGCAATAGCAAGGGAAGAGGGTCCAGTAGATAAAATCGTTGTTTGAAGTAAGGTATTGTTTTGAACCAAAGAGTGGTGTGTTCAATAACTGGCCACAGCATACAACCATGAATGTAAACGTTATAATTCCTTGTAATTTTAAAAATTGCGCGTTCAAACATTCCCTGCCACGTGAGCGTTCAATAAAAACCACCGTAACGTGAGCGTTCTTAAAAAAAAACAAAAAAAAAACGGTAAATGGTAAAATCAGTTATTGCAAATTGCTTGAAGACACCACTCATGGTAGAAACCTAGGTCGCATAATAACTCGTTTACAATGGAAAATATTCAAAAGTTCTACAATATAATTGTATTGAACACTTTTAAATACAAATGTGCACTGATCTAATTTTATTATGACCAAAAACTAAGTAATTAAACAATTAATGTGTATGTGTGTGTGTGTGTGTGTGTGTGTGTGTGTGTGTGTGTGTTTCAATAGATACCTTCATGGTATTTGTTTCAATTAACTTTGCCCTATGGTATCTCAACTTTATGAATTTATGCACATTACTAAATTGGTGACTAGGTATCATCATTTTACATTTGAATTAGTAAGTTCTTAGCTAACGGTTTTTTCTCACGTGCTTCTCCTTTTATGTAACTCTCTTCCGGCTCTATGCTTTCAATCCAACAAAAATCTAAATGTAATGTTAATCGTTACCTGCTGTCATCTTGATTCCTCTTCTTTTATTGTTCTCACTCCTTCATAATGTTTTCTTTTTTCTTAATATTTCATGACTTTATTACCTAACTTGCGTTGTGGTGCAGTGGATATCGACTCGGAACGACAACTCGAAGAGTCGAGTTCGAATTCCAGTTGAATTCGTCGCATTCACATACGCGCAAATACCCTTGGGAAAGGTATTAATCCGTCTATTCCTTCCAGTTACGGGTTAAATAACAAGACAAATTTGGTTCTATAGCCTTGGCTGGCGACCAGTATACCGCAGAAAACAATGGCAACTTACTGCGGGATAATCTTCTGCCCATTCAGTCATCTCTTTCGAGACATGATCGCCCAAAGAATGTATCACGTATGTCACTTAACTGACTGAATATAACAGTTGGAAACATAATTAAAACTTCTACTGGGCATAAAGTGGGAGGGTCGGTTTTCTATAGTTATGAAGTGATAAACTGATCCCCCATTAATTATACTTAATATAATCTCTTCTCCCTCCAGCTATGAGTTAAATAGCAGGACAGATTGTGTTTTATAGCTTGGCTGGCAAACAGTCTACCACAGGAAGCAATGGCAACCTACTGCGGGATAATCTTCTATTTTTGAATAGACTCATTTGTCAAATTTCTACCTTTCTTAAGCCTTTTTTTTTCTTCTCAGAAGTGACAACATTTCTATAAGGTAAATAAAGAGAATTTGTTAAAACACACAATGTGAGTCATATCACGAGAATCGTTATCAACGAATACTGGAATCTTTTGCAATACACTTTCAACTTAGGGCAGCCATGTTGGGATCAAGCTAACATTAGTTACGCTTTCAGTAAGCAGTTTCCCTAAGTATAGCCTGCGTGTGAAGCTTAATAATTCACCAACTGAATGAGGCGATCATGATAAACAGGATCTATGCTGATGACAAAACCATCCTGTCTTAATTAGAAAATTGGAAAATATCTCTTCCCTCCTTTTATAGGTTAAAAAATAGAACATACTGGGTTCTGTAGCCTTGGCTGGCAACCAGTCTACCGCAGAAAAAATGGCAACCTACTGCGGGATAATCTTCTGCTCAGTCAGTCATGTCTCTTTCGAGACACGATCGCCCAAGCGTGTATCACGTATGGCACTTAACTGACCGAACTAACTTAGGGTGAAATGGTTAAAAATAAATAATGAGATAGTGTTAGGCATAAATTGACGTGAATTACGGCCATTATGAAAGCTGTAAACACAATGCAACAAGAAAATGCTTCTCATAACAAACCGAACATATTTAACACTGTGCGTATGCATATGAGATCACAATAAATAGTGTCAACCATAGATGAACGCGATTAAATGAGGAGATTAAATGACTAATTTAATATTTAGTTTATAGGCTCATTGAACTAAAAATGTAGACGAATTTAGCTCAAATGTATTTATAAATCAATTTTCCTTTTGCTATATTATTGCGTCCATTCGAAGTGAAATTAATATATTTTCTCTTAAAACCTCAACAATTGTTTTGTTTTCTTTATCGCTTTCAAAACAATGATTGCCACTTTTTTTATGCCTTTCAGTCTCGTTAATATTATTTATTTATTTTTCTCGTGTCAATTTGAACGTTTCGAACATGCAATATTCATCATTTTATGTGGCTGACAAGTCAATTGTCAATGAACTTCCAAAAGTCAGGTCTTCACACGCACATATAGACGCACGCAGCCAAAGAATACACTAAATGTCTTATTTATTATTTGACTATATTTCTGAGATGAGGTAGTATTTACAGTATTTACATTGTTCGGACTATTGTCCTCATCTTTGTTGCCATTTGTACGACGTTTCGGCCTTTGTACGCTCCAGCCTTCTTCAGGTGCTAGGAACTTCGAACCGAACAATTTATTACAATCACTGGGGTATATGAACTCTATTACTTGCCTAATGCCTCTTCTGGAAATCATGAGTTATCTCCCTCTAACCCTGTAAGTTACTTGTTCACAACTGCTGTAGCCTGGTATTGGACTCACAACTCTTTGGGTCAAGTCACAGGAATTAACCAACGTCTATATCAACAGGGCCATTTGTGCGTTTCCCAAACTGGAAGTGGCGAGATGGATTCATACTTTTCCCAAGGGTATTTGTGTGTAGCACCTGAAGAAGGCCGAAGCATACAACGGCCGAAACGTCGTACAACTGGCAACAAAGATGAGGACTATAGTCGGAATAATGTAAAAAGTGTAAGCAGATACAATGTTTGCAGTTTATTTAATATGACATCCCTAAAAGAAAATTTGCTGCCTAAATATATATATATATATATATATATATATATATATATATATTTATATATATATATATAAGTGAAATTGTAAAAATTATACTCGTATCGAAAAACCTTCCTACAAAACTATCGAAAGAAGAAAAAAATGGTTTTAAAATAAGAAAGAGCTTAGTACATGAACGTCAGTCAAAAGAGTTCGGACCGAGATCAGGACGAAGCCCAAAGAAAAACCCTGATACGAGTAATCAACTAACAGAAAGCGCTCAATACAAATGTAAAGCGAAATAAATAAATAAACACCTAAAAAGCCAGACAGGCCTTACCTATGTTTCACCTAAACAGATCGTCAGGGAAAGCTTTCAAAATATATATATATGTATTCTGTATGTTTAGGAGATAATATTCTGTAAGCAAATCCTATGAAAAAACGACAGACTTTTTGTACGGATTAATTTTAATGATCGAACTTTTTCACCGTTTTACCTTATCTCTCTTGCCAGTCAGTGTTTAGTTATCCAAGCCCTCCTTCCACATTATGTGTCCAAAGAATTTCAGCTGTCTTTTACTGATACTGAGTATAAGTGTTCCTTTTTTGTTAATTTCATTAGGATTTTTACTTACTTGTAATTAAATTTTCAGTATTCTTCTGTAGAATCGCATTCCTACAATCTCAGTTGTTTTCCTAATCCGAGGAGAACTTGTTCACCATATACTGACATATAAGAGGATGGATATCGCATAATAATTCAGTATTTTTTTCTTGATTTCTAACAAAGTTTTCCCGTTTCTTAGTACCTTGCTTAGCTTTTGTAATGTCTCTTTTGCTAGTCCAGTGATTGCAATAAATTCAACTGAAATTACTGCTGCTATATATTGTCGAGGGTAACTCCTATCCACCTACGGAATTCTTGACAAAATCCAACGGAGAATCTGTAATGTGATCGATCCCAACTTGTCAGATCTGATAGAGTCTTTTTCTCACTTTCTTAATTGGAGATAGCTTGAGTGGACTAGGTGAGACGACCTGAAGGCATTTTTAACTAGATGCGGATTTAACATCCCCACATTGCACGCATTTAGTTGTGATTCATACGTTTGTTATACCTGGGTGTTATGAGTGGGTGTCGTGATTATATCGGAATTTATATAATTCCACCCAGTGTCACACTGTAATCGCGTTTTTCTTTTACAGGATCCAAAGAAGTATCTGTAATATTATAGGTCCCGACCTGGCAGCTCGACTCCAGCAACTTTCTCACCGGCGGGATGTGGCTTCCCTCTGTCTCTTAGGTCACTGGTGCCTCCTCCTCAAGAATTTACTCGTGCAACGAGACTGGTAACAAGGTCCCACCCTTTTACAGTTAGATCAACCAAATTCAGCCAACAATTCTACTCCTTCAGCTTCTTTTCTCGCACTTTCCGCTCTTTCTTATACTTGCTTTCCTAACAGCTAACACCTCCACGAATATAAATGCAATGTCAATTTTTATCTATCAACTTGACTCCAGTCCTTTCTACATCACCTCGTACATTTTGTTCTTTTCCTTTCTGTCTACCTACAAAACTGTCTTCACACTTGTGTTCCCATCCTTCTCTTGCCATTTCTTTGACACCCTCCCCCACGTAAACTGCTAATTTTTCTCTTCACTCTCCTCCAGCGTAAAGTTTTACTCTTTTATGTAGTCCTCCCTACTCATCAGTGGGGGTACCGCCTTGCTTGGGATGAAACTATTAAAAAGAAACAATAATAATACTAATAATAATAATTGAAGCAAATAGGCCGGACATTATTGTTAAAAACCGGAAAGAAAAATCTTGTCTATTAAATGATATGGCTTGTCCAGCGGATTGTAACATAGCAATCAAGGAATTTGAAAAACTGTCAAAATATAAAGACCTGGAAATTGAAATAGAAACAAATGTGGAAATTGTAAACAAGAGTTGTGCCAGTGATAGTAGGTGCACTTGGAATGATAAAAAATGGAACAAAACAACACATTGAAAGAATCCCTGGATACCCCAGCTTAAGAGATATACAAACAATTGTATTATTAAGTACAGCCCACACACTAAGAAGGACCTTGTCTATGTAACACTAGGGGTGATAAGGGAGATAGAAAAAACATGAAATGGACCCATAACAACACGCCACGACCTGCTTTATGTCTTCCCGCAGACTTGGTTGGTAGTGCGACTATAGCAGTAATCGAAATATGATGAAAAATGCGATAATAATAATAATAATAATAATAATAATAATAATAATAATAATAATAATAAACCTCTGCATGGCCAATATCCAGTACGTGCCAATAAATCCAATGTTGACAAAGTTAATACTCATCGATGGTTACGTGCATCTGGATTAAAGTCTGAAACTGAAGGCTTTATTCTTGCAGCACAAGACCAAAGTCTTTTCACGAGAAACTTTCAGGCAAATATTATGCATAATAATATGGATCCAAAATGCAGGTTTTGTGATAAACACCAAGAAACAATAGACCACCTAATCTCAGGCTGTTCTGTGCTTGCCCCAAATGAATATAAAAATCGCTACGATAGAGTTGGGCAATATTTACATTGGGCAATGTGCAAACATTATGGAAAAGCTGTAAACAAACACTGGTATGAACAACACCCAGCACCGGTTACAGAAATAGAAGATGTAACCATTCTATGGGATTACACCATCTACACAGACAGAAAAATTGAAGCAAACAGGCCAGACATTATTGTTAAAATCCAGAAGGAGAAAACTTGTCTATTAATTGATATGGTTTGTCCAGCGGATTGTAACATAGCAATCAAGGAATTTGAAAAACTGTCAAAATATAAAGACCTGGAAATTGAAATAGAAAAAATGTGGAAATTGAAAACAAGAGTTGTGCCAGTGATAGTACGTGCACTTGGAATGATAAAAAATGGAACAAAACAACACATTGAAAGAATCCCTGGAAACCCCAGATTAAGAGATATACAAAAAATTGTCTTATTAAGTACAGCCCACACACTAAGGAAAACTTTATCTATGTAATGCTGGGGATGATAGGGAAGATAGAAAAACATGAAATGGAGCCATAACAACACGCCACTACCTGCCTTAGGTCTCCCCGCAGACTTGGTTGGTAGTGAGACCAAAGCAGAAATCAAAATATGATGAAAAATGACATAATAATAATGGGATAAATATCCAGTAAACAATTGGACACCTTGTATCAGGTTGTACGGTCCTAGAAATCCATGCTCCTGGAGCTCAGACTCTTTGGATGTTGGCACGAAAGACTAAAAAGCAATAGTTGTTTCCAGTTAAAGCGAAACCGTAGACTGAAAGAAAAATGAATGGATGTAAGTCAAATTTTGATTTTCTGGTATCGATATCAAATTTTCTGCACTATTGTAAGAACTGCAACCTTGAAACTTCTGAATATTGTTTCTTATGTCTTTGTCTATGAGTGTATCAAATTTCATTAAAATCGGACCACTCCTTCTATAACCCGATTTTTTCGATTATCGATTTTCGATATTTATCGGGGGTACCTCGACACAAAACGTAGCTAGGAACACTCGCAGACGCTTATAGCACAATTGTGTACATTTTCAAGAAAATCGGTTCAGCCGTTTCGGAGTCTTTAGGTAGCGGACACACACACAGACACAGACAAAGTTCCATTTATAAATAAGTTTAGATTTCTGTGATCTTAGGGGATATTTTTGTTATTTTTTCTTTTTGTTGTTATTTGATCAGTGAAAAGTACAATGAAACTATTTCTAACCGTAGATTTCTGGTGGCGACATGGAAGGAAATGTGTATACCATAGAAGTCAAAGGAAATATTAATAATAATAATAATAATAATAATAATAATAATAATAACTAAAGAAAAAATAAAGCAAAAAATACAACTGAAGACTCAAAGTATAAGACGCTATGAGAAAAGAGCAAGATTTTACAGACAAAACAAGATTTTTCAAACCGATACAAAGAGATTTTACAGGGAAATAGGTAAAAAAAGAATTGAAGTGACAGTCCCCCCCCCCACCTCAGAATGGAAGAAGTTACACAGTTCTGGGAAAAGATATGGGCTTGCCCTAAAGAAAGAAAAATAAACCAGAACAGACATGGGCTGGAATTACAGAAGAGGATGTTAAATTTGCACTAAAAAAAGCACACAATTGGAAATTCCCAGGTATAGATAAAATTTCTAACTTTTGGCTATATTATTTAAATACAGCACATAAAAAACTAGCCAAAGCGCTTCAAGAAATGGTTGACGATCCCACTAAAATTCCTGCATGGATGACCAAAGGAATTACATTTCTTCTACCCAAGAATGGTCACACACACAACCCGAAAAACTACAGACCAATTACATGTCTTCCGACAACATATAAACTATTAACATCTATTTTAACAAAACAGACATATTTATTCTTAGAAAGAAATGACATGATACCGCTTGAACAAAAAGGGTGCAAACGTGGCTGTTATGGATGTAAAGACCAATTGCTAATTAACAAAATGATCCTGGAAAACTGCTACAGTACAAAGAAAAATCTTAGTACTGCCTGGATAGATTATCGAAAGGCATTCGATAGTGTGCCACATCCATGGATTTTAAAGACTTTAAATATATACAAGATATCGCCTGTCATCATCAATTTCATCAAACAGTGCATGTCTATATGGAAAACAACCCTTTACCTCAATCATATAAATGGAACGTATAAGTCTGATGAAATAAACATCAAAAGAGGTATATTTCAAGGTAATTCTTTATCTCCCTTACTATTCTGCATATCATTAATAGCACTAACCAGTCAACTTAATAAGACAGAATGTGGTTATAAAATAGGACAAAAGAAAATAAGCCATCTATTTTACATGGATGTCTTAAAGTTATATGCTAAGAATGATAATGAGCTGGAAGGTCTTCTGCAAACTGTAAAATGCTTCAGCGAAGACATTGGAATGAAATTCAATTTGAATAAATGTGCTAAAGCTACAGTTTTACGTGGATCAATACAAGAAACATCCTCAATTAGCCTAGACCCTGCTGTAACAATAAAAGAATTGAAACCAGAAGAAGCTTATAAATACTAAGGTGTAAATGACAGCGAAAACATTCACCATAAAAAAATGAAAGAAATAATGCGTAAAGAGTACTATAGAAGGCTACGAATGATATTAAAAACTGAATTGAATTCTCAGAACAGAGTTATGGCCATTAATAGCCTTGCAATCCCAGTTGTCCAATATAGCTTCAACATCTTAAACTGGACTCTAAACGACATCAAGCGAATGGATTCTAAAACAAGAAAGCTTCTTTCTAAGCATAAGATGCATCATCCAAAAGCTGATGTATACCGTCTATACATACCCCGTAAAGAAGGTGGAAGAGGTCTTATTCAGCTGGAATTGTCATACAAGACAACTACTGTTGGCTTACTAACATACATAGAAACAACAAAGGATTGGATGATACAATTAGTAAGGCAACATGAAGAAAGAAAGAAAAAATATTCAATAATAAAAGAAGGCAGTAAATACAAACAAGATTTACAGTTAGTAGATTCTGTAGAAAAGCAAAACAGAAGCCAAGAACCAACTATTGCGGCAAAAAATATGAAAATGAAAGCCAAAGATAAAGCTCTTGAACAGATGAAACAACGCTGGAAAGACAAACCTCTGCATGGCCAATATCCAGAATGTGCTAATAAATCCAATGTTGACAAAGTTAATACTCATCGATGGTTACGTGCATCTGGATTAAAGTCTGAAACTGAAGGATTTATTCTTGCAGCACAAGACCAAAGTCTTTTCACGAGAAACTTTCAGGCAAATATTATGCATAATAATATGGATCCAAAATGCAGGTTTTGTGATAAACACCAAGAAACAATAGACCACCTAATCTCAGGCTGTTCTGTACTTGCTCCAAATGAATATAAAAATCGCCACGATAGAGTTGGGCAATATTTACATTGGGCAATGTGCAAACACTATGGAAAATCTGTAAACAAACACTGGTATGAACATCACCCAGCACCGGTTACAGAAATAGAAGATGTAACCATTCTATGGGATTACACCATCTACACAGACAGAAAAATTGAAGCAAACAGGCCAGACATTATTGTTAAAAACCAGAAAGAAAAATCTTGTCTATTAATTGATATGGCTTGTCCAGCGGATTGTAACATAGCAATCAAGGAATTTGAAAAACTGTCAAAATATAAAGACCTGGAAATTGAAATAGAAAAAATGTGGAAATTGAAAACAAGAGTTGTGCCAGTGATAGTAGGTGCATTTGGAATGATAAAAAATGGAACAAAACAACACATTGAAAGAATCCCTGGAAACCCCAGCTTAAGAGATATACAAAAAATTGTTTTATTAAGTACAGCCCACACACTAAGGAAAACTTTATCTATGTAATGCTAGGGATGATAGGGAAGATAGAAAAACATGAAATGGAGTCATAACAACACGCCACGACCTGCCTTAGGTCTCCCCGCAGACTTGGTTGGTAGTGAGACCAAAGCAGAAATCGAAATATGATGAAAAATGACATAATAATAATAAGTCTTTTCACTAGGAACCTTCAGGTAAATATTATACATAATAACGTGGAGCCAAAATGCAGATTCTGCAATAAATACCAATATACCATCTAATCTCAAGATGTTCTGTACTTGCCCCAAACAAATATAAAAATGTCACTATAGCGTGGGGCAATATTTACACAGGACAATGTGCAAGCACTATGGAAAATATGTAAACAAACACTGGTATGAACATCACCCAGCACAGATTACACAAATAGAAGATGTCACCATTCTATGAGATTAAACCATCTACACAGACAAAAAAAATTGAAGCTAGGCCGGACATTATTGTTAAAAACCAGAAAAAAACTTGCCTATTAATTGATATGGCTTGTCCATCGGATTGTAACATAGCAACCAAAGAATTCGAAAAACTGTCAAAATATAAAGACCTGGAAAATGAAATACGAAAAATGTGGAAATAGAAAACAAGAATCGTACCAGTGATAGCAGGTGCACTTGGAATGATAAAAAATGGAGCAAAATAACACATTGAAAGAATCGCTGGAAACCCCAGTTTAAGAGACATACAAAACATTTTCTTTTTAAGTACAGCCAACACACTAAGGAGAACTTTGTCTATGTAATGCTAAGAATGTTAGGAGAGATAGAAAAAACATGAAATGGAGCTATAACAACGCAACACGACCTGCCTTAGGTCTACCCGCAGACTTGGTAGGTAGTACGACCATAGCAGAAATAAGAATATGATGAAAAATGACATAATAATTATAAAACTTGTTAAAAACGAAAAAATAAAAATAAACAGCAAAAATAAAAAAAGAAAGAAAAAAGACAAGAAAAAGTAAACTTATATCCAACATTACTGGTGTGGTTGGATCTGCCCTGAATATCCTTGAATATCCTTGAATGTTGTTGGATCTGCCCTGATTATCCTTGAATATCCTTGAATGTGGTTGGATCTGCCCTGAATATCCTTGAATGTGGTTGGATCTGCCCTGAATATCATTGAATGTGGTTGGATCTGCCCTGAATATCCTTGAATGTGGTTGGATCTGCCCTGAATATCCTTGAATGTGGTTGGATCTGCCCTGAATATCCTTGAATGTGGTTGGATCTGCCCTGAATATCCTTGAATATCCTTGAATGTGGTTGGAACTGCCCTGAATATCCTTGAATATCCTTAAATGTGGTTGGATCTGCCCTGAATATCCTTGAATACCCTTGAATGTGGTTGGATCTGCCCTGAATATCCTTGAATATCCTTGAATGTGGTTGGATCTGCCCTGAATATCATTGAATGTGGTTGGATCTGCCCTGAATATCCTTGAATGTGGTTGGATCTGCCCTGAATATCCTTGAATGTGGTTGGA
This sequence comes from Ascarosepion bandense, assembly GCA_037127315.1. NCBI lineage: Eukaryota > Metazoa > Mollusca > Cephalopoda > Sepiida > Sepiidae > Ascarosepion > Ascarosepion bandense. Next base: position 239,235 of record JBBBDQ010002355.1, read on the forward strand.
TCTGCCCTGAATATCCTTGAATATCCTTGAATGTGGTTGGATCTGCCCTGAATATCCTTGAATATCCTTGAATGTGGTTGGATCTGCCCTGAATATCCTTGAATGTGGTTGGATCTGCCCTGAATATCCTTGAATGTGGTTGGATCTGTCCTGAATATCCTTGAATGTGGTTGGATATGCCCTGAATATCCTTGAATGTGGTTGGATCTGCCCTGAATATCCTTGAAAAAGATTAATAATCCAAAGAGAAAGATCCAGACGACAGCATTAAACATAAACTCAAAAATACTAAGGAGAATGCTGTGTCATATGGAGGAGACTTTCCAAGTTTTGATCTGGACAACGTGAAAACTCCAGGAGTAAACATAAATAAATAATTTACAATAAGCAAATAAAATAAAATATATTCCGCAGATGAAATAATAATAATAATAATAATAATAATAATAATAATAGCACTAAACAGTCAACTTAACAAGACAGAATGTGGTTATAAAATAGGACAAAAGAAAATAAGCCATCTATTTTACATGGATGACTTGAAGTTATATGCTAAGAATGATAATGAACTGGAAGGTCTTCTGCAAACTGTAAAATGCTTCAGCGAAGACATTAGAATGAAATTTAATTTGAATAAATGTGCTAAAGCTACAGTTTTACGTGGATCAATACAAGAAACATCCTCAATTAGCCTAGACCCTGCTGTAACAATAAAAGAATTGAAACCAGAAGAAGCTTATAAATACCTAGGTGTAAATGACAGCGAAAACATTCACCATAAAAAAATGAAAGAAATAATGCGTAAAGAGTACTATAGAAGGCTACGAATGATATTAAAAACTGAATTAAATTCACAGAACAGAGTTATGGCCATTAATAGCCTTGCAATCCCAGTTGTCCAATATAGCTTTAACATCTTAAACTGGACTCTAAACGACATCAGGCGAATGGATGCTAAAACAAGAAAGCTTCTTTCTAAGCATAAGATGCATCATCCAAAGGCTGATGTAGATCGTCTATACATACCCCGTAAAGAAGGTGGAAGAGGTCTTATTCAGCTGGAATTGTCATACAAGACAACTACTGTTGGCTTACTAACATACATAGAAACAACAAAGGATTGGATGTTACAATTAGTAAGGCAACATGAAGAAAGAAAGAAAAAACATTCAATAATAAAAGAAGGCAGTAAATTCAAACAAGATTTACAGTTAGTAGATTCTGTAGAAAAGCAGAACGGAAGCCAAGAGCTGACTATTGCGGCAAAGAATATGAAAATGAAAGCCAAAGACAAATCTCTTGAACAGATGAAACAGCGCTGGCAAGACAAACCTCTGCATGGCCAATATCCAGTACATGCCAATAAATCCAATGTTGACAAAGTTAATACTCATCGATGGTTACGTGCATCTGGATTAAAGTCCGAAACTGAAGGCTTTATTCTTGCAGCACAAGACCAAAGTCTTTTCACGAGAAACTTTCAGGCAAATATTATGCATAATAATATGGATCCAAAATGCAGGTTTTGTGATAAACACCAAGAAACAATAGACCACCTAATCTCAGGCTGTTCTGTGCTTGCCCCAAATGAATATAAAAATCGCCACGATAGAGTTGGGCAATATTTACATTGGGCAATATGCAAACATTATGGAAAAGCTGTAGGCAAATACTGGTATGAACATCACCCAGCACCGGTTACAGAAATAGAAGATGTAACCATTCTATGGGATTACACCATCTACACAGACAGAAAAATTGAAGCAAACAGGCCAGACATTATTGTTAAAAACCAGAAGGAGAAAACTTGTCTATTAATTGATATGGCTTGTCCAGCGGATTGTAACATAGCAATCAAGGAATTTGAAAAACTGTCAAAATATAAAGACCTGGAAATTGAAATAGGAAAAATATGGAAATTGAAAACAAGAGTTGTGCCAGTGATAGTAGGTGCACTTGGAATGATAAAAAATGGAACAAAACAACACATTGAAAGAATCCCTGGAAACCCCAGCTTAAGAGATATACAAAAAATTGTTTTATTAAGTACAGCCCACACACTAAGGAAAACTTTATCTATGTAATGCTGGAGATGATAGGGAAGATAGAAAAACATGAAATGGAGCCATAACAACACGCCACTACCTGCCTTAGGTCTCCCCGCAGACTTGGTTGGTAGTGAGACCAAAGCAGAAATCGAAATATGATGAAAAATGACATAATAATAATATGTAACTCTATTTGTTTATGTAACGCTAGGGATGATGGGGAAGATAGAAATAACATGAAATGGAGCCATAACAACACGCTACGACCTGCCTTAGGTCTTCCCGCAGACTTGCTTGGTAGTGCGACCATAGCAAAAATCGAATTATGATGAAAAATGACATAATGCTAATAATAATGTAACTGTGTCCGTTGTGGTCTCAGCACATTGAATTGTTCCAAAGATGAGTAAAAGAAGAATTAACATTTAGACAAAGAATCGAGGCTATCGCGATGAAATTTTGTGTATATTTGATTTTTACTGGAAAAAACCATAAGTAATTTGATAAATATATATATATATATATATATATATATATATATATATAAGTAGAGAAGTTGAAAAATGTTAAATATGTTTTGTGTGAATTCGAAACAAAAAGATACACATAGGTCAGCTTTACGCTAACATCAAAAAGCTTGGCATAGTTTCTATTCGAACAAGACAAAGAAAGGTGAAGCTAAGTTTGGTTTACAACTTAGATCACTGGTGCCCCTCAGGTACTAATTTGCACGAGATACTAGATTAGCAACTACGTCCCACCCTTTTACGGTGAAACCGATAAAATGTAACCGCAATTTATACTCCAACAGTTTCTTTTCTCGCACTTCCTGACTGTGGAATTCCCTTCCACATACTTGCTTCCCCGACAGCTACAATCTCCAGGAGTTTAAATGTAAGGTCAATAGACACCTCCTAACACACTAACTCGCACCCATTCTCTCAAACACTCTTCCCATCTACCCAACCCTCATCCTCGGTATCCTTATGCGTCTCTCACCCTCCTTCAGACATTTCCTATATCTAACCACTCTTTCTCATCACTTTCCCCGATGTAACCTCCTGAGCAATAGTGGCAGTGGAATGCCTTGCCTGGGGTAAAATGAAAAAAAATGGTAGACATAAGTCTGTCTAGCACTGAAGTCAACAAATCTGTTTCGTTTAATCTGTAATCAAAAATGTAGACATGAATCTGGTTCTCACTAGAGTCAAAAAAGTAAACATGAGTTTATTTACACCAGAGACAAAAGATAGCGATGGGTCCGTTTGACACTTGAGTCAATTGGCTAACATAAGTTTGATTGACACTAGAGACTAAAAGGCAGATATAAGTTTGATTCTCAATAGAGTAAATAAAAAAAGTAGACACATGTTTATTTATACCAGCGTAAAATATATAGAGGTAGGTCCATTTGCCACTACAGTCAATTAGTTAACATAAGTTTGGCTTACACTAGAGACATAAAGATAGACATAGGTCTGGTTCCCACTCGAGGCAAAAAGGTGTTAAAAAAGTAGACAATTGTCCAGTTCACATGAGTCATAGACGTGATCATATATTTGATTTACACTAAAGTCGAAAAGTTAAACATTTGTCATATTGGCACAAGATTCAACCTGAACATAAGTTTGATTTACACCAGAGTCAAAAAGGTAGACATATTTCTGGTTCGCACTGGAGTCAAAAGCGTGAATATATATTTGGTTTACATCCAAGGCAAATAGCTAGATATAGGTCCAGTTCTCTCAAGTTTCAAAAAGCTGAACAAATGTTTGCCTTACACCAGTCAAAATGGTAAACATTTGTTTTACATCAGAATAAAAATGTAAACGCATGTCCGGTTCGCACAAAAATAAAAAACTTGGACATAATTTGGGTTTAGACCAAAGTTAAAAGGTAGATATATGTCTCTTTTACACTTGAATCAAAATGGTAGCCGTACACCCTTGTGCAAATCAATTGAAACAAATGCTTTAGTTTCTTTTCCTTTACCAAACAGTCAGTTTTAGACGAGCTGGAGTTACAAATCGATGACTATTTTTGTTCTCAGTTTACGTCATTTGCAGTAGCGTGCAGTAATATGAATATATTTTCGGAGTGCATGATAAAATTTGTTTGGCTTTGAAAATATTGCGTCATCCGCAGTTGCGTCAGATTTTCATCAGGTCAAGACGTTACGCCAAGGAAGACGTTGCGATGGACGTTACTCCAAGGAAGCGTACGAAAACTGTTACGCTGTAAAAACACACTGGCAAGCCTTACAGAGAAATCTCAAATATCATTCGTGTCAGCCTTTCAACTGTAATTCTTGTCATCAACTGAAGAAACAAACCGGACCCATCAGTGGAAAACGTAAAGGAAAATGCTGTCGTAGAGAAAAACAACGCCAAGAGACGCATATACGTGATTAGGGAAAGTGTGAAAGTTCCTTGGAAGATATTACTCGTTTTATTTCATTTAAGTTGGACAAAACTGTGGGTCTACCTCGCACTAGATTCAAAAACGTGAACATATGTTTTGTTTATACCAGAGTTGTAAAGATAGACATAGGTCTGGTTTGAACTAGAATTAATATCGTGAATATAACTTTGGTTTACACCAGTTTCAAGATAGTAGACATAGGTCCGGTTCGCATTAAAGTGGTAGACTTCGGTCCGGTTTGAACTAGAGTGATAGGCATAGGTCCAGATCGGACTAGAATGGTAAAATAGGCCCGGTTTGCACTAGAGTGGTAAACATAGATCCAATTCGCACTAGAGTGGTAGACTTAGGTCCGGTTTGCACTAGAGTGGTAGACATAGGTCCAGATCGGACTAGAATGGTAAAATAGGCCCGGTTTGCACTAGAGTGGTAAACATAGATCCAATTCGCACTAGAGTGGTAGACTTAGGTCCGGTTTGCACTAGAGTGGTAGGCATAGGACTGGTTTGCACTAGATGGCAGACATAGGTTTTGATCGCACTAGAGTGGTAGACATAGGTTCGGTTCACACTAGAGTGGCAGCCATAGGTCCGGTTCGCGCTAGAGTGGTAGACCTAGGTCCAGATCGCTCTAGAATGATAGACATATGTCCCGATCGCATTAGTACGGCAGACAAAGGTCCGGTTCGCACTAGAGTGAACAGATGTTTGTATTACACCAGAGAAAAAAGGTAGATGCATGTCTGGTTCGCACTAGTGCCAAAATATTTAACATAAGTTTGGTTTACACTAGAATCTAAAGGTAAACATAGAACCGTTTCGCTCTAGAAAATTCCTCGGAATACGGGCTGAACCCATCAGTTTCCAGCTAATTTCAGGATCCTGCCCTTCCTCTTTCATTTTCCAGAATGCCCGCGAAAGGGCTGTCTGGTACCTCTGACCGGGGTTCGAAAAGGAGTACCTGTAGTTATACATTCTTTGTTTGAAAGGACCGGCGGACATACCGATATAAGGCCGGAAGTCGTTTTTTTTTTTTTTTTTTTTGTTAGATGGAGAAATGCGGGCTTCATAAATCACCTGGGTGGATTTGCATTTTCCCTCCACCGGGCAGGCGTCCACAGAATTAAGGTTGCATTCGTTTAGAATTCCGGACCTAGATTCAGAATTGCGCAAGTTCACCAGAATACTCCTATTATGGGAACGAATAAGGCTGTCCATATTCAGGGTGCAAGAATAACTAATTTTAAGGGTGTACCTATTAAAAATCTTCCGTAGGGGGTTACTGCTATTAAAATGTTTGTCTATTAACTTGAGAAAATATTTACCAATATTGATGTTAGTTAGTTTTCAATAAGTGTGGGGTGGGGGGATAAACCAAATTATCTTTCTTTTTATACAGTTTTCTTTATTTTTATTTTTGGATGATTCGGAGTCTATTGTAGGCATATTATATGTTAATTTGTTCTTATATCCGCTTTTAAGAAGGGCCTTATTGTAAATATTTTACTTGCGTTGAAAGTTTTAATGTTGGATGATAATTGGTTGATTCTATTATTCACTATATTGGGTATCTGTTTTATAATATTTTTGGGGTGGTTGGATGAAATCTACCCCAAGGCCTTCGCCATTTGGAAAAAACAATGTCGCTGAAGTGATGTAGAATCTCTATTAGAGATCCGATGTCGAAATGTACATCCGACACCTTTGAATTTTGAAAATTTTCTCTAATATATATATATATATATATATATATATATATATATATATAGTTTAGGGCGAAACGTTTGTCATTTTAACTGAGCAGGTTCATGCAAACTTCGAAGTAGGCATGAACTTGCTTAACAAATTATTTGCAATACAACTATCAACGCTCTATCTCCACCCTGATAATGAGAAATTTGCCATAAAGAATCTGCTTACTAAAGGGCTTTTTGTCAGTAAAACTATGGAAAAGGCAACTATCACAGTTCAAATATATATATATATATATATATATATATATATAGGGTGCGTATTTATGTTTTTAATTTTGCGCTTGTGCGTTTTCTGTTTTAGATTTTCTCGACTGCACAGTGTAGTAGGATCGGTTGGCCACCATCTGGGAGAAAATGAGTACCGTGACGCATCTCACTCAGCCTGAAATCTGGAAACGGTTTGCCGTACTGCTTGCTACTTTCACTGTAAGCTCCACTACGAATAGTAGCACCTGTTAGGGCCTCAACTATGGGCAAATAGTTAACCCCCAGACTGGAATCAAAACACTACGAAAGTATAAAAATAGACTTTTATAGAAAAATAAACATTTTTGAGGGGAAAAAGTTGATTACCATAATAGATTGTTGAAGAAAGAAATTATTGCCATAATACATTTTTGAGGGAAAAAAATATTATCAGCAATACATTTTTGAATACAAAACTAGAAGACATCTTCAGTTTTCTAAAAAAAAAAATACACAAAAAGTAATTTTTTATTCAAAACCAGACTAAATCAACCTTCTCACTATAACCGAACATTAAAAAACATACCCTTAATGCCCCAACTTTTTGGCATTAAATAACCCACAGAGGTGTTGATATGCCGTTAAACAAAAGTCAAACTAACTTCATAGAAGTGTGCGCAAGGAAATCGTTCCTTAACAGGCATCTCGTCTCCAGTAACTTTCTCACCGACGAGACGTGGCTTATCCTGACTCTTCTCCGACTGAATCTATCCTGCACCATATATAAATCTACCATCCGCCCGTGTATTGAATACAGCTGCCACATCTGGTCGGGTGCCCCTGCTATTCTCCTCGGGGTTCTTAACAAAATACAACGGAGAATCTGTAATGTGATCGATACCGACTTGGCTGACCGCCTGCAGTCACTCTCTCACCGGCGTGACATGGCTTCCCTGTGCCTCTTCTATAAATCCTTTCACGGCTTCTACTCCGATGAACTTAGTTCACTGGTGCCACCTAGGTACGAATTTGCACGAGATACTAGATTAGCAACTAGGTCCCACCCTCTTACAGTGAAACCGATAAAATCTAACCGCAATTTCTACTCCAACAGCTTCTTTCCTCGCACTTCCCGCCTGTGGAATTCCCTACCGCATGCTTGCTTCTCCGACGGCTACAACCTCCAGGAGTTTAAATGTAAGGTCAATAGACACCTCCTAACACACTAACACGCACTCATTCTCTCAAAACTCTTCCTATGTACCCCCTTACTTGTCTATCACCCTCCATCTGACATTTCCTATATCCAATCGCTCTCTCAGCACCTTCTCCTATGTAAACCCCTGAGCTATAGTGGCAGTGGAATGTCTTGCTTGGGATGAAATGATTAAAAATATATTTTCATGGTAACTGTTCTTATGAACTTTTTTTCCTGGTACCGCGACTATAAGAAGTTAAGCGTGCTACTAAGTAACATAAGTAACATAAGTAACATAAGTAACATAAGTAACATAAGAACATAAGTAACATAAGAACATAAGTAATATAAGTAACATAAGTAACATAAGAACATAAGTAACATAAGTAACATAAGTAACATAAGATTTATTGACTATAAGAAGTTAAGCGTGCTACTAGATTGACAAGGTTTTAATGTTTCACTGTTGCACTATCTAAATGTAGTTTTTTTTTTTTGTTTTTTGTTTTTTGTACACCGGCTATAATTATTAGGCCTCCCAAGTGTTTAAAAAAAATTATATATTTCATACTATTTTTGAGTATTTATTGAGTATTTATTTATATTTCATACTATTTTTGAGTATTTATTGTAAATGAAAATAGGATGGTTCTTTTGTTAATACTGCACAATAACATATGCATCAAATGGATATATAAATATTTAATAATTACCAATATTGCAGTTTCATCAATGAAAGAATGAAAAATAGGGTGATTCAGACGAGTTCATCTTTACTTCCTTGCCTTGTAAATTTTTGCAAATAACAATAACCAAATAAGCATTCAATTTTCATTTGGCAATAAATACTAAAAACAGTATGAAATACATCATTTCTTTTAAAAAAAATAACGGGGTGGCTTAATAATTGTGGCTGGTATTGTATATATGTATTTATATCTATATGTGTCTGTGTGTTTGTGTATAAGAATTCAGATATAACTAAAAACATATGTGTAAAAAGACAAATAAAAAACTTATCTTAACCAACGCGTTTCATCCAATGATGGACTTTATCAAGGTAAACGTAAGGATTATATTTTACTACAAGTATTTATTAGATTAAATAAAAATGCCGTTAATGTTTCATTGATTTCTTAATTTAAGAAGGTTGCTAAGTGTGTTTTAGGCTAACGGAAAATCGCGATAATATGATAATGGCGGATAAGTGAAGTAATTTAATGTCTAATAAACGAAAATGAGTAAAAGTTTTTATTTTTGTTGATTTTTTACTCCCTAATTATTATTTGTATTATCCGCCGAACGGATGTATTTTTTCTAAAATTTTCTCTTTTAAGGGGGCGACCGTTATTTCCATTCGTTTTTTAGATCTTTGTGAATCTCATTTCTGTAAAATCCTTTGTTAAATAAAGACGAAAGCTGATGATGGTTCGCCTGAAATAGGCCCACACCCCCGATTCACCATGAGATAACGTGCCTGCCTTAATTCTTCTTATATGTACATATATGTATAAATCGATAAGTATACACAGCCAGTTTCTGATACCCCTAACGAGTAGTCGAAGTGATTTCTGGAAAGTTCGTCTACGAAACTTTGGAGTCATGATGCTGCAGGTAACATCTATAAGTGAGAAACCTATATTGTATTATATATATATATATATATATATATATATATATATATATATATTAAAAAAGGATTAATTCAATGAGTGGGGATTTTCATATCGAAATGGTCATCCAACATCAATGAATTAATCCTTTTTTAATTTATATTTGCTCTGTAATATTTTATTACATGGAGCTCTCTTCCTGTATCATTTTTTAATATTAAAATAAAATTTTTAATATTAATTAGGATCGGGTTTTTGGAATTTACCTTCCTGCTTTTTTCACTTGGATTAAAGTATCTGAATTAATATATATATATATATATATATATATAAGAAAAAATACTAAAAAGTTGGAAGTTTAAAAATGTTTTTTTTTACAGTATTTATTTATTTCTATTATTATATATATATATATATATATATATATATATATATATATATGTATGTATATATATATATATATATATATATATATATGATATTTCACACCGCCCTCGGCCTTTCATCAGAAACAAATGATTTTAAAATTTAAACTAGAAGCGTTCGCCACGAGACCGTTTGTCGAGAGATGTTTACATCACGTGACATAGAAAGCGATAGAGTTTTTTAATATTTGTAAACGTAAACCTATCTCTAATAATACTTTTAAATGTTGTTTAAAAGAAACATTTTTTAAGTGTATCTAAAACATGTTTAGCTGTTGAAATATTTATGAAGATTCAAAACACCTAAGTCCCTATTTAACCCTAGCCTATATGTATTTATGTGTGCGTGTGTGTGTGTGTGTGTGTGTGTGTGTGTGTGTGTAGATGTACAAATAAATAAAATGTATATTTCAGTAAATTCATCTTGAGTCCGCATTTTTGCTGACAGCCTGGGAAGGAATATATTCATAAGTCATAAATACGTACTCCATAAAAAAAAAATTACTGGGTAAGTGAAGAACATAAGAAAAAGAAAACAAACGCTGAAATGAATGACTTGGGACCAGAAATTCCTTGACCGGCGTTGGACTCTTTTTATAGGTGGTGAGTCATGCAAAAATAAGACTTAGTCCTCCCAGTAAAAAAAATACACACACACACACACACACACACACACACACACACGCACCCACACACACACACACACACATATATATATATATATATATATATATGTGTGTGTGTGTGTGTGTGTGTGTGTGTGTATTTTATATATATATATATATATATGTTCCCCACCCCTGCTCTTACACCAACTTTAAGTGCTGCCTCCATCTCCACGCTATAAGCCCAGAGAAACACCCCACCTACCCTCAGTTCCTTTTTTATTTTGTTATTTTATCTTACACTTATCTTACACTTATCTGTTATTTATATTTTTTCTTAGGAGCCTTTAAAATACTGATATATATATATATATATATATATATATATGAAGTTGACAGGTACCAGGGCTTAAAAAAATACCGGTTCTTCTCTGCTTGTGCTTTTAATGGCCAGTCTTGACTGAGACTTCTTTTTTTTTTTTTTTCGGAAGTAACCATTGGGTATGAAGGGTGATGCATGTGTGTACTTGCTCTTTTATTGTCGAAGTTTACGTCTAAGTAAATATATAAAGATGTGTGTGTGCGTGTTTGTTTCGAACTGGGAAAGAAAGGCAAGTAGCATTTAGCCAGTTACAGAGCCATGGTTAGCCCACTTGTCACGCAGACGAGTTTTCTAGGGAAAGTGAGTTATTCTTCATTTATGTGCCGTATCTCTTTAAGGGTGTAAGCGATCATGGCCCTCCACACTTTCCTGTTTTTTATTTCTTTTAATATATGTTGCTTGGTTATTTTTCCCAAACCCTATTCTCGTTACCCTCACTATTCCGACTGCAAAATTTGGTTGAGGAAACCTCCGGGAATAACTTCATCTACTCGTTTATACTTCATCAATTATGTCACGTACCGTTTTCTCTATCCCTCTATTCGCCCTGTGAGTATCAAATTCTCTAAGCCCTCGTTTCTCATGTTCCAGAAACTTCAGCTGTCTCCTCCTGATGTTAACTATGAAGTTTTATTTTCGTTTTCATTCTTGTTGCTTCGAGTTTTTCCTTCATCTTAGAGAAAATTTTCCACTGAGAAGTACCAGAATAAAAATTTAAAATGTTGAAATTTCTGGCACCCATAATAAGGAAAGAAGGCTTGGCGAATTTGACACTGACAAATATACTGAAAGAAAAACGGGTAAATTAAATGTTTGTAAGTAAGTGTAAGACGGACAGTAAAGGGACACAATTTAAGTTACAAATGTCAGGAAGTTGTGGAGAGCTATGATTGCTAACGTAGTATAAATGTTGCTAAAATGTTTTCTAAACTAGAATTAATATGCTCACAACTTAACTTTATAACGCTTCAAATATTCTTAATTATTAACAGAAAATGGAAAACAAATTCCAGTAAAATAAATTCTTTTTCTTCTATACATTGTGTTGTAGAGTGGTTGACACCCCTGCAACACACTTAATGATGGAATGACCCCTGGTCAGAAATGGTCTATTTAAGTAAATAGTAGCATTCAAGGTGTAATATCCGAGTAATATTCGGACTGATTACTTTGCCGACTATTGCGATCTAAACCACTCCTCTCTATATTGTAAATTCCGTCTTGTCGGTTATTGTAACTATTGTATTGTTCTGTGTATATCCGTTTAGCACCGGATATTGTGCTGAATAATACCGCAGAACACTTTCTCTGTGTATGGTATCCACCTCGACGATACAACACATTCGTTCCACAATTTGCTACTAAAATCATGCCTTTTAACGTTACATGAACAAAAAATGGAAGACAAATTCCAGAAACATACGACGTCTCACTAAAAGTATCTGGAAAAGTACTATAAAAAAAAACTACAGCACAGTTTTTTAAAATTATTTCGCCCCAAGCAAAGCGGAAACAACACCAGTGCGAATCGGGTTAGAGTCAGAGAAAAAAAAAACGGAGTACAGGAAGTTTCGAGGAAAGGATTAAAGATGGAATTCAAGGAGATACATGATGGCAATTCTACTTCTTCTTTTATGTGCCATATCCTTTCAGAACGTAGGCAATCATGGCTATCCACTTTTTCCTGTCCCTGGTGACTCTTAGCACGCTTTCTCCTATTGCACTATGCAACCCTCGTTCCGTCATCCACCTACTCAGGCCCTTAAAATATGTTATCCGCTGCTTTCCCCTGTCTCTTTTTCCTTCTATCTGACCTGTTAGTAACAGTTTCTCCAAGCCCTCCTTCCTCATTGCATATCCCAGGAACTTTAGTTGTCTCTTCCTGATGCTCAGTATTAATTTCCTTTTCGTCTCCATTCTTTCCAAAACCTCGTCATTACTCACATGCTCGGTCCATGATATCCGCAGCATCCTTCTGTAGAACCAAATTTCAGCTTCTTCAAGGTTTTCCTTCATCAACTGAAGTTCCTGGGACATACAATGAGGAAGGAGAGCTTGGAGAACCTGATACTGACAGGCCAGGTAGAAAGAAAAAGAGACAGAGGAAGGCAGCGGATAACATATTTGAAGGGCCTGACCAGGTGGATAACAGCACGGGAGTTGCGAGGTGTAACAGGAGCAAACATACTAAGAGTCACCAGGGTTTAGGGAGACGTAGAGAACCATGATCGCCTACGTCCTGAAAGAAAAGGGCACATAGAAGAAGAAGAAGAATTGTTTTTTATACCAAGTCGCACACACACAGACACATTCTCTATTTCTCTCTCTCTCTCTCTTCTTCTTTCTCTCTATCTCTCTCTCTTAACCACACACACACACACACCTATATATATATTTTCTAAACATATATTGTTAAACATAACAGACAATGAAGGTTTATTGTTTAATCATAAGCCGTTCTAAACATCTTATTTTGGCTTTAATTTCAGGTGAAAATAAAGACAAAAATTGTCCAACATTTGGATATTTTTTATTATGCTGGTTCTAAGCTTTCGACTCTCATTTTTTCAGAGAGTTTACAGAGACGTTAACATAAAGATATCCACAATCAACGATGTTTAAAACGGCTCATGATTAAACATATTAGACATTCATTGTCTGTTATATTTAACAATATATGTTTAGAAAATTATCTGTTGCCTCGATACAATATATATATATATATATATATATATATATAGTTTTAATGTGTGCAATATATATGGGTTAAATGCCTAATATCAGGAACAGCGCGTATGTATATATAAAAGTGGACATTGAAGTCGACACCCAGTTTGTTTCAGTATAGAGTATGTTTGGTTTATCCACTAACTAAACTTTTTATACTGACAGCTGATTATTGTTGTTCTAGATGTGTTGGAAATATGATGGATTCTGAACCTGGGGAATGTTGTGCATAGCAAAAAACTGCTGTACAGGATGTGGTCTCTGATGGGATCTCTGTGGTGTGATGAGACGACCACATTCTACACCTTTTTTCCAAGCACTCCTCTAAACTTCTGAATTAAGCGAGAGTATTATAATTTAGTATGTATGCACAAGAGTTCGAGGTCAACCTGTGCCAAACGGTTTTACTCTGCGTTAACATAGAAAGTGTACCGTTCTTTTGTTTTTATCTAATCTCATATTAGAACGAGCTTTCATCCTCTTAATTAGACATTCTTTATAATAAAAGTATGAAAAAATATAATTGTTAAACTATGAAAATTTATTCTGATGATATTTTGCAAAATTTACCAGCTACAGCACTTTACCATATGTTGTGATATCTTTGTGGATGAGCGGTCAGTTTTGGGTCAGGAAAACAGTTAAAAAAAAACGTCGCCTCAAAGTTACATATCCTTCAACCCAAATCCAACGCTCCTTGTTAACTTGGAACTACAAACAGCAAAAAAAAAAAAAAGATAAGAAACTGCCGTGACCACTCACATCTTGAACAGACATAACACGTGTTTACACTCCTCCCTTCGTTTTTAAAACGGAATAGAGTTTTATCTTTTGTCCCTGTTTAGGATTGGGCTTCCGATTCCTTTAAAAGTGGTTCCATTGTCTTTTATTTCCAGATGGCCTTGTATCTTAGTAGCATTATCGCCTTGATGGAGTAAATTGATAAAAAAAATTTTGTAGTGCAGGAACGATATAAATAACAAGGTAAATTTCAAGTAGAAAGATTTACACAACACGTAAGGGGTAAACAAATAACGAGTTTATTGTACGGAAAAGTTCAAGTAACAGAGAGTTCATAAAATAGTACGTCAAGACGGAATGGGAGCGGAAGTCGAATCATATCGTATTTTCTTACTTCGATACTTCTTAATCACCTTCGGCGAATCAACTGTCGGAGGTGATAGGATGTTCCATTATAACAAAAATATAAAAAATAAAAAGTCTATTAATTCTTATCGCTCTTTTTAGCATTAAAAGACTTTCCTCCCTAACTTTTTGCTTAAGCTATTATGAAATATCAACATCTTGATTATGTTATTTTCGCTTTGACTTAGAAATGCTATCCGTTTCCTTTGTTGCTGCTGTTGTAAGTCATCAGATGATGCAGATTGCATATGTTGGTTTGACCTCAGGTGATCCTAAGTTAATGTGCCGGGGGAGATGTGAAAATCAGCGATTCACCCCTTGTCAGTGGCGATCAGAGCGATTACTAACCGTGGGCAAGCCCACGCCTGATATTTGCACGTATGAGAACAGTCAGATATACACGTATATAAAAAGAGGAGTTCGACAGTCTCTTTGACATTGAAGATAGATTGTAATGTCCGCGTATCGGACGTGCGGGGGCGGTTCGCACATACACAGGTGTGGGAGGGAATAAAATGAGAAGTTAATGAGTTATTATGAGAAATGAGATCTGTGCCATCATTTTGCCGGATGTCCTTCACTACAGAATCACTAATACACTGAATTCGATCTTTCTTGTATGCTTTCTTTCAGAACTTGGACAAAAATAAAACGAAATTTAATAACAGTCTCTATACATTTTAAAAGCTTCAGGAAAATCATATATTTTTACGTGTTATATCTCTTCAGAACGTAGAGAGTGTGAGTTTAAGTTTTTTTTAACGGCATATCAACCTCTGGGAGTTATTTAATGCCAAAAAAGGTAGGATTTTAAGGTATTTTTTTTAGTGTTCGGTTATAGTGAGAAGGTTGATTTAGTCAGATTTTAATGAAAATTCTTTGCTTTTATTTTTTTTTTATTTTAGAAAACTGAAAATGTCTTCTAGTTTTGTATTCAAAAATGTCTTGCTCAGAGTAATATTTGTTCCTTCAAAAATGTGTTGTGGTAATAATTTTTTCTTCAAAAATGTATTTTTTGAAAATATTTTTCTTTCAAAAATGTATATTTTTCTACAAACGTCTATTTTTATGTATATATTTCTATAAAGTGTATTTTTATACTTTCATAGTGTTTCGAGCCCAGTTTAGGGGTTAACTATTTGCCCATAGCTGTACCCTAACAGTAATTAAAAGCTGGTTTCATGCTCCTCCCAATCAGAGGCCTTGCTGCCGGATGCAGTTTACCATCATGACCAGGATCTTCGGAACGCAGGTGATCGTGG
>JBBBDQ010002355.1:260000-275000 GCA_037127315.1 Ascarosepion bandense
TATATACTGACATCGTTGTGCAAATTAATTGAAACAAAACGAATAAAGTCATTTTTTTTTCACCCCAAACAAGGCGGTATCGCCACTAGTGCGCGGAGGCTACATAAGAGAAGAGTGAAAGTTTAGGCAGGAGGAAAACAAAGAGAAAGACGAACCAGTTACAGGGAGAGTTGGAAAAATGGCAAGAGAAGGATGGGAATACTAGTGTGAAGACAGTTGTGCGGGTAGAGTGAAAAAGAAAAAGGACAAGATACACGAGGTGATGGGGAAAGGACGAGAGAAGGACTGGAGTCAAGTGGACACGAGATGGGAATTGACATTGCATTTAAATTCTTGGAGATTGTAGCCGTCAAGGAAGCAAGTATACGAAAGGGAGTTCTACAGGCGAGAATTGCGAGAAAACAAGCTTTTTTTCTTTTCTCGCTGTACCCTCGAAACTGTCTTCACACCGATATACCAATCCTTCTCTTGACATTATTCGTTTTGTCTCAATCTGCACAACGATGTATATAAAATAAATCCAGTTTGACACTGGTAGCGTAAGATCTTTCATACTTTCCCTGATTGCGTATACGTCGTCTCTTAGCGTTGTTTTTTTTTTCGACTGCGTTTTCCTTTACGTTTTTTTAACTGATGAATCCACTTTGTTTCTTTGCCATCATGACACGACTGACAGTTGAAAGGCTGACACCAGCAATATCCGCGGTCACTCTATAAGGCTTGCCAATGTGTTCATGCAACGTTATAGTTTTCTTACGCTTCCTTTCTATCGCAGACAATGGCCGGAGAACGACAAATCGACATTCGAGACAATAGAGTCTGGGCATGTTAAAAATCTAACGCAATCACGGATGACGCAATATTTTTAAGGCCAAACAAATTACATCATACATATTCATACTAGCAGTATAGCTCGGCGTTGCTCGGGTGTAATGAAAGCTTTAAAACTAATCCATGATCCTAGAGCTCAGACTCTTTGGACGTTGGATAGAAAGACTAAAAAGCAATAGTTTTTTCCAGTTAAAATGAAACCGTAGACCGAAAGAAAAATGAATGGATGTAAGTCAAATTTTGATTTCCTGCTATCGATATCAAACAAGTTTTTTCGTCGTAAACTGAATTTTGAATGCTAAATAAGCCCTCTGAGTAAATGGTATCATGGCTGAGACTAAGAACTACAATTATACCTACTTAGAGTCAAACCCGAAGCAGAAACTAAAATAAAAAGACTGAAAAAATACAGACATGCAGGCAAATAAACAGACACACACAAACATCTTGCCTTTTATTTATATATATATTATTGATTTCCAACACTATTGTAAGAACTGCAACCTTGAAACTTCTGAATATCGTTTCTTATGTCTTTGTCTATGAGTGTATCAAATTTGATTAATATCGGACCACTCCTTCTATAACCCGATTTTTTCGATTATCGATTTTCGATATTTATCGTTGTACCTCGACACAAAACCTAGCTAAGAACACTCGCAGACGCTTATAGTACAACTGTGTAAATTTTCAAGAAAATTGGTTCTGCCGATTCGGAGCCTATCGGTAACTGACACACACACACACACACACACACACACACACACACACAAAGTTCCATTTATATATAAGTTTAGATGACCTAACTAATAATGTAACAAATCTTATTTATTAATTAACTTTTTTTGCAATCTGTTACATTCATTTACACAGTTTTTACTCATCGAATATGATAGAAAGTATTGCATATTTTGCTTGTGGCTATTCATAATAAGAATTCAGGTTTTAATATATTTTCTATTCAATGTCAGTTTGTGAGCCAAAACCTGCGGAAATGAGGTATTTCTGGACATTTTTTGCAAACGACCTTTAAATTTAAATGCTAAAATAATTTCATATAAACTATGAATCTAGTTGTTGGCATCAATATTTATCACATCAAATCCCAGCTTTCGCACAGACTGCAATACTGTTTTACTACAAAACTGAAAAATCAACCTGCCCTGCTTGTCAATCAGACAAGTCTCCTTAACTATTTCCCTACGCTGAAGCTTCGTAAACAGGCTGAATTGATCACCTCGTGAGGATCGGAATCACTGTGATCAACCAGAGGCGCTTATTATTATTATTATTATTATTTTAGCGAGCTTTCCAAGTTAGTTTACGAAGCATTTTTAATGTGGCACGCAGCAAGGGTTACTATCCGTAACTCTACGCCGAGACACCCGTGAAATACTAGGTTTGACTTAGTTCTGAAACAGAGTTTAAAGTATGTGTTATCCAGTGAACATCGACCTCAGTTCTCAGTAGTAATAGTCAACCAGATGAATTCGTTTACCACATAACTGCTCCCTAGTCTTTCATTTTTTTTTTTTTGTTGTTGTTTTTTGTTTTATCATTAATTGAAAGGAAAAATCCTAAGTATTTACACTTTTTTTTTTCTCAGCTTTTCCGAATTCACCTGTTTTTGCCGTTTGGTCATTCTGCGACATATTCTCACGTTTTAGAATGATTGGAATGCGGCCAAAGAGAAGAAAATATTAAAGATCTGAAAGAAAGATTCTAGAAAAAAAAAAAAGAATGACTGACGTTTCAAAGTAGTAATTTTTGAAAAGTCAGTCAAGTGCCATACGTCATACACGCTTTGGGCGATCATGTCTCGAAAGAGTCATGACTGACTGGACAGAAGATTATCCCGCAGTAGCTGGCCATTGCTTTCTGCGGTAGAGTGGCTACAGAACCCATTCTGTCCTATTATTTAACCCATAAATTGAGGAAAGAGAACGGATTAATACCTTTCCAAAGTGTATTTGTGAGTAAGTGAATGCAAGGAATTCAACTAGAATTCGAACTCGGCACCCCGATTTCTCGTTTCGAGTCGATATCTACTGCACCACAACGCACATCACATTATGAAAAGAGTAATTATAATTTTTATTTTTTTAATTATTTCACCCCAAGCAAGGCATTCCACTGCCACTACTGCGCATGGGGCTACATGGGGGAAGGTAAAGAGGATGAGTGGTTAGATGTAGGAAATGTCAGAAGTGGGGTGATAGATGGGTAAGGATACCGAGGATGAGGGTTGGGCAGATGGGAAGAGTGTTTGAAAGAATGGGAGCGAGTTAGTGTGTTAGGAGGTGTCTATTGACCTTACATTTAAACTCCTGGAGATTGTAGCCGTCGGGGAAGCAATCATATGGAAGGGAATTCCACAGTCAGGAAGTGCAAGAAAAGAAACTGTTGGAGTAGAAGTTGCGGTTGCATTTTATCGGTTGCACTGTAAAAGGGTGGGATCTAGTTGCTGATCTAGTTTCTCGTTCAAATTCGTATCTAGGGGGCAGCAGTGATCTAAGTTCATTGGAGCAGAAGCCGTGAAAGTATTTATAGAAGAGTCACAGGGAAGCCACGTCGCACTGGTGAGAAAGAGACTGCAGGCGGTCTGCCAAGTTGGTATCGATCATATTACAGACCCTCCGCTGTACCTTGTCGAGAAGCCCGAGGAGAATAGCAGGGGCACATTGTTTGAGAGTCTTCGTGAACGTTCGGATTTGCTTCGAGTGTGCACGACAACTAAAGTCAAGCTCCTCTTGAAGAATTCTATGGAGTCTGTTTATTCTTTTCTATAATCTACTTTTGCTGAAAGTTGCATAAAGAAATGGCCAACTTATTTTTCATTGCACTGTCACAGATTCAAATGTAAACCTGACCAAGGTTTAGGTTTAGACGTAAGTATAAATACATGTCTACGAGATTAAACTAAACAGTTCATAGGGTGACAAAGAAAAAGTCAAGCTAAAGCTGTGAAATCTTGTATGTATTAATTTCAACTCATATTATTGATAAATGCATTGCTTCTTTACATGTAAACTGACATATGACTGTTCAAAGAGAATTGTAACTCCTGTTAGCCACAAAAATTATCAACAGAAAATATGACATCATCACTAATACGATATTGGCTCCCGGCCAACTGTTTTTTTTCCTGTTAAAGAACAAATGATAGTCATATCAAGGGAAAAAGGATGATGATCAACCAGTTCATAGTCAGAGTCAAGGAAGCAGGCGAGCGCTTGGTCATTGTTCTTTCTTGATTTTTTTTCTGAGGGTTTCGTTTTGATAACCTTTAGTAACTGCCTCAGTAAGTTGACATAGTACTCTACCCACCCTAATTTTTACTGCCGATTACGGCCACGCTCATTAAAACACCGGTTCCCGTCTCATGCAAGATTACTTTCTGTGGTTGGGAATGCTCAAATTTTTCTACAGACATTCATGGTCATTTCAACTTAGAAAAAGTTCCACACACACACACACACACACACACACACACACATATATATAAATATATATATATATATATATATACATATATATAATTTGAAATTCAAATAATAGATACAAAAGGTTGTTTTATCTTTTATAGCGAGATAAAGCTACTAAAAAGTGAAAAGTAGATCTGTTTAAATTGTCTTCCAAAATATTTAACATCTTCGACATTACTAATAGTTTCACGTAGAAAATCAATCTTCACACACCTGAGTAGATTCAGTGAATAATTGAAACAATGATAGATGTTTCACACACACACAAGCATGCACACACACACACAGAGACGTATATATATATATATATATATATATATATATAAGGTAAATGTTCGGAAAGTACTAGAAGCATAGTTTGCAAAAAAGTGTAAACACACACATATATATATATATCTAAATATATTTATAAATGGAACTTTGTCTCTGTGTGTGTATATGTGTGTGTGTGTGTGTGTGTGTGTCAGTGTGTGTGTCTGTTACCTATAGACTCCGAAACGGCTCAACCAATTTTCTTGAAAATTTATACAGTTGTACTATAAGCGTCTGCGAGTGTCCTTAGCTAGGTTTTGTGTCGAGGTACCCCCGATAAATGTCGAAATTCGATAATCGAAAAAATCGGGTTATAGAAGGAGTGGTCCAATTTTAATCAAATTTGATACACTCATAGACAAAAATACGAGAAACGATATTCAGAAATTTCAAGGTTGCAGTTCTTACAATAGTGCAGAAAATCGATAATATATATATATATATATATATATAAAAGGCAAGATGTTTGTGTGTGTGTCTGTTTATCTGCCTGGATGTCTCTATTTTTTCAGCCCTTTTATTTTAGTTTTTACTTCGGGTTTGGCTCTAAGTAGGTAAAATAGTAGTTCTTAATCTCAGCCATGATACCATTTACTCAGAGGACTTATTTAGCCTTCAAATTTCAGTTTACGACGAAAAAAACTTATTTGATATCGATAGCAGGAAATCAAAATTTGACTTACATCCATTCATTTTTCTTTCAGTCTACGGTTTCGCTTTAACTGGAAACAACTATTGCTTTTTAGTCTTTCGTGCCAACGTCTAAAGAGTCTCAGCTCTAGGACCATGCATTAGTTTTAAAGCTTTCATTACACCCGAGCAACGCCGGGCTATACTGCTAGTATACTTATATATGTATATATATATATATATATATATATATATATATATATATATATATATCATACGCTTGTTGCTAGATGGGTGGTCGCTAAAGAATACCAAATGCTGTAATCTTGAAAGTGCCGGTGGTGCAAAGTATAATGGCTCAAAATTATTAGCTGGAAAGCGAAGTTCCAATTCCAATTGGGTTCGTTATATTTACTTAGACGAATATAGCTATGGAAAAAGTATGAATCTACATCTTCCCATCCACAAGCTATAGTTTAATTAGTAAGGCTTATATCGCTTTATTATTATTATAAGCAAAACATTTCAATCTAAATAAAATTTCTGGCTTTAAATAACCTGAAAAGGATTGATAAACCGTAGAAAACGAATCATCCACTGACTACTTTTCCTTTCACTCTCATAGACAAAGATATAAATCTGAGCAACGTTTAGAGATAGAAACAAGTGTCAGCAGATATGCGGTTTTTAAGCCGCTTTCGCCAGGTGTTTGATATTTCAAACAGAAATAGTATTTCTAATCTGTTCTTTCGTGACGGACAGTCATAGATAACGTTGTAGTGATATGCAGATGAGACTGTGTTGATAGTAGACGCGGAACGTAAACTGCAAAGCAGCCAACAGCAAAACAGAAGATAGCAAATGAAAGCGAGGCTAAATGACTCACCATTAATTCTAAAAAGACGGAAGGCATGGTTGTCATCGAAAAGCGCAACTAACGATGCGAGCTACAAATTTGAGACAAGTCGAAAAATTTGAATATCTTGGAAGTTTTTAAAAAAGGGCAGAAAAGGCGACATCAGAATACTAATGGGCATTGTAACAGTACAGGGAAAGGTGATTTCCAAAAGTTAAGCAATGTATAAAGAAACATGACAATTTCGTTAAAAACAATGAAAAGACTACTGGTCAATTATGTAATACTAGCAGTATAGACCGGCGTTGCTAGGGTGTAATGAAAGCTTTAAAACTAAGCCATGGTCCTGGAACTCAGACTCTTTGGACGTCGGCACGAAAGACTAAAAAGCAATAGTTGTTTCCAGTTAAAGCGAAACCGTAGACTGAAAGAAAAATCAATGGATGTAAATCAAATTTTGATTTCCTGTTATCCAAATAAGTGTTTTCGTCGTAAACTAAATTTTGAATGCTAAATAAGTCCTCTGAGTAAATGGTATCATGTCTGAGACTAAGAACTACAATTATACCTACTTAGAGCCAAACCCGAAACAAAAACTAAAATAAAAGAGCTGAAAAAATACAGACATACAGGCAAATAAACAGACACACACACAAACATCTTGCCATTTATATATATATGTTACTGATTTTCTGCACTATTATAAGAACTGCAACCTTGAAACTTCTGAATATCGTTTCTTATGTCTTTGTCTATGAGTGTATCAAATTTGATTAAAATCGAACCACTCCTATAACCCGATTTGCTCGATTATCAATTTTCGATATTTATCGGGGGTACTTCGACACAAAACCTAGCTAAGAACTCTCGCAGACGCTTATAGTACAACTGTGTAAATTTTCAAGAAAATTGTTTCAGCCGTTTCGGAGTCTATAGGTAACGGATACACACACACACACACGCACACACACAGAGACAAAGTTCCATTTATAAATAAGTTTTGATTTGTCCCCATATAATGTAGTGAATGCTGAACAATCTCCCCACAGCTGAAAAGACTTAGTAAAATAGAAATATGGATGCTGAGAATTCCATTCCAGTAATGAGAAAATTTTAGCAACATTGAAAGCTAAATGGACAAATAGATTTTTAAATCATTTCAACTCAAGCAAGGTAATAAAGCCATTAGGACGCAAGGTGTTCGCGAATATGAGAAAAAAACTACTATTAAGTAGATAGGACAATAAAAGAACAAGCATTAGGAGGACAGAGGATTCTTTTCTTGCGCTTCCTACCTGTGGAACTCCTTTCCATATACTTGCTTTCCTAACGGCTACAACCTCCAGGGATTTCAATGCAAATTCAATTCCCATCTCTTATCCGCTTAACTCCAGTCCTTTTTACATCACCCCATGTATCTTGTTCTTTTCCTTTCTCTCTACCCTCACAAGTGTCTTCACATATGTGTTCCCATCCTGTTCTTGCCCTTTCTCTTTCGCCCCCTGTAACTGGTTCGTCTTTCTGTTCACTCTCCTCCTGCCTAAAACTTTAACTCTCCTATGCAGTCCCCTGCACATCAGTGGCGGTAGAACCTTGCTTGGGGTTAAATGATAAAAAAAAATCAACGTTTTCTTGGAAGCAAAAAGACGGAAGAAATTTTCACAGGTGATAAGTGCGATAAAAGAAACCATTTTCATAGAACTTACGGTTACTGCGAATAAATTCATAGAGTTGTCGTGCAGTGAATATCTGCTCGAAACGACAGCTCGGAGAGCCGAGTTCGAATTCCAGTTGAGTAGGTTGCATTCACTTACGCGCAAATACCCTTGGAAAATGTATTAATCCGTCTAATCCAATTATGGGTTAAATAACAGGACAGATTGGATTCTATAGCCTTGGCTTGCAACCAGTCTACTGCAGAAAGCAATGGCAACCTACTGCGAGATAATCTTCTGCTCAGGCAGTCATGTCTCGAAAGAGACATGATTGCCTAAGCGTGTATCACGTATGGCATTTAACTAACTAGGTACGATACGGAAAGTTCGTCAGGATAATTGCCATGAAAATATTTATAGATAAGGCACTGAGAAACTAGATTACGGCGGTCGGAAAGAAACTAAAGTCCCAGATGCCAGCTCAGGACCAATAACATTGCACATTCTTTTTTTGTATTTTAACAAGAATCTCTAAATGTAGAATGGGAGCACTAGACCTTATATGGTAGTAATATTCAAAGCAAAGATGAATCGTAGAATTATCAATAAGTAAGATAGATTCTGCCGACAAAAATTTTCTAGCATGACTTACTGAAAAAGCTTTCTTAGTTACAGACTTTATTGATTCAACATTATCTTTCTCCTTTATGTCAGGTAAAAGAAAAGTTAGTCCAAGATGGCGCAACCAGTCACTCAGTTAGCATCAGTTATGCTTATAGAAGATAAAAAGAGTAGTTTTACTTTTAAGACGTTAAAATTAACAAACAATTTTTTGCCCAATTAACAAAAGATTGTAGGTCATTTTATCAGCTGCTAATATGGGTTTATTGAATTACGTTATTAGAAGGAAAGAAATAAAAACTTAATGCAAAGAAATTACGTTGGAGAGTCTCTGAAGAGAAGTTGTGACAATAAATCAAATTACGTTATTGCAACCAATGACTAGACCCAAGCGTGTTTATATCTGCTTTATATATTGTTGTGGGGAGTTATAATGGACTCTTCTCTGCCGATATTAACCGAGAGTTAATTATTCTCGAGGAGAGCCGGGGGGGACAGGGACACTGGTTTCCAGTACGACTTCAGTTCAGCTCAGCCTAGTCTGTCTGTCTGTCGCTCACTTGTAGCCAAGCTATTATTACTCTTTCTCTTTGTATCTCTTTGTATCTCTTGTTGACGTAATATATGTTCTTGACCTACCACCGTGTTGACTCATTATTTTATGGTCCCACACCGGGTCCATATCAACTGGCGATGAAGATACAAGAATTCACGCAACATTGCGAACATCAACGGTCGAACGTGGATTTCAAGTACCAAGGGATAGCCCCCTCACATATAATCGGTCGAAAAAACGTGAATTATCAAGAAAGGAAAAATATATGCCTCATCTAAACCAGTCTGCAACTAATAAAAAAAAAAAGAGAAGGACGAAATTCATAGTCGAATAAATAAATTCCCTACAAGCCCGGGACGGCGTCACAGAAAAATCTCGTGTTTACGAAAAATTGGTCGTGCTGTGTTTGAAAAAAAAATGAAAAACTTAAAAAGTGAAAATTCAATTAATGAAAACTCAGTTACAACAACAACAACAATTATATATGGAGCTACATAAACAACAGATGAATTTGCAAGAAAAAGTTTTTAAAAGGACCGAGGAACGACAAAATGAAATTAAAGGGTTACTTCTTAAAACATTAAATGACAAACAAACTGAGAACGATACTGCTTTTTCCCAGGGTACTATCTGGAGTATTATAGAAACTTTTGAGTATGTACCTGAAGACAAAAAACCTTTGATGCTTTTTATAGGCAGTACGAAGATTTATTTAACGTCGACTGTAATAATTGGCCAAATTCTAAGAAAGTGCGTTTATTACTAAGGAAGTTGCGTTTATTACTAAGGAAAGTAAAGTGCGTTTATTACTAAGGAAGTAAAGCACAGCAGGTTTGTTGATTTTATCCTCACCAAAAAGACTACAGACCTGGAATTCTCAGAAACAGTCAAGCTACTGTCGGAAATATTTGGGTCAAACACATCACTTTTTCATAAAAGGTGGAAGTGCCTAAATTTATTCAAAGAGGATCAACAGGACTATTTAATATTTGCCGATATGGTAAATTAATTCTGTAACGATTTCAAATTAGCGGAATTATCTGCTGACGACATTAAATGTCTAATTTTTGCTCAAGGTCTGGTCTCAGCCGGAGACGCTGAAGTTAGACGTCGAGTGCTAACAAAACTAGAAAATTAGCCGGGTTTAACCCTCCAAAAATTAGCAGAAGACTGCTGGAGGGTCGCATCCGTAAAATGTGACTCTAAGAATATCGAGGAGTCGGGAGTTGATCATATAAAAAAAATTATGAACAGAACGCCACTCCACGGAAAGAGAGAAAAGAAAATATCGCGACAAGCATACTATAAGACAAGAAAATTCCCCACCTGGTCTGTGTTACATTTGCGGGAAATTACACTAGATGAGGTTTTGACCGTCCAGAAAGAAAAAAATGTTAGAATTGCGGTAAAGCTGGGCATATAACATCAAGTTGCTGGTCTGAGAAAAAATCCAGAAGAACAAAAAATAAAATAAGGTAGACGCAGTCAAGAGATAAGGAAGATGGAAATTTGCGCAAATATGTAATCGTGCAAATATTAAATGAAACAATAAAATTCCAGCTCGACAGTGGATCTGACCTGACGATCATAAATTTGCATACGTGGAGGCGACTGAAAAAGCCAACTTTATTGAGAACTAACAAAACGGCACGTTCTGGGACAGGTGAAAAAATAAACAGTTTATGAGAAGTATTTTTCGCGGTAACATTAAATGGAAGAACTAAAAACATTGAGAGCATATGTGATGAAAAATACTGAAAATTTGTTCGGTACAGATTGGATTGAAAAGTTCAATTTGTGGGAGTGTCCAATGAATATGTTCTGTCGCAGAATAGAAACTACAACGTCCAAAATTGAAAAACTGAAACTGGAACTAAAGGGAAAATTCCAGGACGTGTTTTCAGGCAGCTTAGGGAAATGCACTAAAAATAAAAGCTCAATTCAAGTTAAAGGATAATGCACAGCCCGTGTTCAAAAAGAAGAGGGACGTTC
The DNA here is from genome assembly GCA_037127315.1 of Ascarosepion bandense. Lineage (NCBI taxonomy): Eukaryota > Metazoa > Mollusca > Cephalopoda > Sepiida > Sepiidae > Ascarosepion > Ascarosepion bandense. The sequence goes on from JBBBDQ010002355.1 coordinate 270,939, forward strand.
CGTTCGCAGCGGTAGACCAAATAGACAAAGAATTATACAGTAAATGCAGGTATCCTGCCTAAAACTGATTTTTCGGAATGGGCTGCTCCAGTGGTATACGTTGTAGCCAAGCTATAATCACTCTTTCTCTTTGTATCTTATCGTATATCTGTTTGTATCTCTTCTTGACGTAATATATGTTCTTGACCTACCGCTGTGTTGACTCATTATTTCATGGTCCCATACCGGGTACACTCTCTCACACCCTGATTGAGCACTCTGGAAGAATGGTAGACTTTGAAAAACAGTAGCTACTCCGGCATGTACGCATCGCTCATTCAGTTATGGATTAGAGCACACTGGCTATTTGGCGAGTATAATGACAAAAGTCTGCCTTCTTCTACCGAGCGCCTATAGCCCAGAGGTAGAATCGCCGACTGAGGCCAATTCGGTTGGGGTTCAGTCCTGGGTTAAAAGCAATAGGAGTCTAAACGTACTGATGAGCTGTGATACAGCGAAACAGATCTGTCTGCGGATGACTATATATATATATATATATATATATATATATATATAAATGGTGGATTCTCTTATCGTGAGCAATAGATGAGAGTCAGCAGTGGATGGTGTTTCGTTTAACATTTATGCAGACTTGCTTTGTGTAATTGTGAAGAAAATCTGGTAAAGGAAAGACATTTCGTTTGTGTTTTCTTGAGTGTGATGCAAGCCCAGCATTACTGCAGGCGACAAAGCTACACTAGAAGATGAAATATATTGAAGCAGGATATTGATGGCGTCACTGCTTTAGAGCTTGACGAAGCTGATTACGATGCTTGAGTCTAAAGACGAAAACGGAATGGAGAAGATTCTGTGCCTTCTGTAAGTTGGTTTCTAAAATCGCACATGTGATCAGAAATCCTTTCCGGTTTCTCTATAACTTGTATTTTTTTTTAATCGTGTCACCCCAAGCAAGGCATTCCACTGCCACTATAGCGCAGGGGGTTACATAGAGGGATTGGATATAGGAATTTTTTTTTTAATCATATCACCCCAAGCAAGGCGATAACGCCACTGATGCGCAGGGGGCTACGTAAGGGTAAAAAGAATGGAAAAGAGAAAGCCGGAAACCACATCCTAAACAGGGAACAAGGGCTGAGCCTCTTCACCTGTTCAATAGACGTGGGTGGAGTGTGAACCGGGCGATAGTTTAGTCTATCTACTCCAATTGAAAAAGAATAAAGAGAGAAAAGAGTGAAAAGATTGGAATGTCAGAAGGAGGGTGATAGACAACTTAGGATGTACATAGGGAGAGAGTTGGAGAGAGTGGGTGTGAGTTAATGTGTTAGGAGGTGTCTATTGACCTTACATTTAAACTCCTGGAGGTTGTAGCCGTCGGGGAAGCAAGCATGGAATATGGAATTCCACGGGCGGGAAGTGCGAGGAAAGAAGCTGTTGGAGTAGAAATTGCGGTTACATTTCATGTTTCACTGTAAAAGGGTGGGACCTAGTTGCCAATCTAGTATCTCGTGCAAATTCACATGTATCATGGAAAAATGAATTTTATTTAAGAGTTTTATTTCCTTATCACCACAGAATTTCCGTTTCTTCAATTTTTTATTCATGCCGATTTATTCATAATCATTTCTAACAATATACGAGGTGCCTTCAATAAGTTTCCGGACCATTTTTGTAGAGGCATTTAAATTTGTTGTAGGTTCTGTCGGTCTCTTGTAGCCAAACTATTATTACTCTTTCTCTTTGTATCTCTTTGTATCTGTTTCTATCTCTTGTTGATGTAATATATGTTCTTGAACTACCACCGTGTTCACTCATTATTTTATGGTCCCATACCGGGTCCATATCTACTGGCGACGAAGATATAAGAATTCATGCAAAAAAAGAAAACCTATTTTCTTTGACCACTGTCAATATAGCAACGAGCGACGAAGATATAAGAATTCACGTAAGAAAAGAAAACCTTTTTTCTTTGACCACTATCGCCACATATCAACTAGAAACGTCAGAAATACGGAAATTGCGAACATCAATGGTCGAACGTAGATTTCAAGTACCAATGGATACCCCCCCATATATAATCGGTTGAAAAAACGTGAAGTATCAAGAAAAGAAAAATATATACCCCTCTAAACCAGTCTGCAACTAACAAAAAAAAAGAGAATGAAGAAATTCACAGTCAAATGAAAAAATTCCCTACAAGCCCGGGACGGCGTCACAGAAAAATTGTAAAATTGTATTAAGTTATTACTATACATCTGATGAGATGACAGCCCCAGTTTTATCATTTCAGGTTGAAAGGGACAGTTGCATTAGGACTTGGAACAGACCCTACTAAACCCTGGTCGTTACAGCTGAGATACGAATTTAATTCGTTTCCAGACCGAGACTCGTAACTCAAAAGATTCTCATCTCAAATCAATTTTCCCATTGAACGCAAAATAACAGCAAAAAAGACACAACACAACCGAGAGTAAGGTGAACACATTGACTGCGATTGCAAATATTTTTCGGTGCTTGGCTCTCGCTGCGGATGCTTGACTCTGACTCACTCGTATCTCAAAATTCAGCTCATAACTCACGGCAAAATATCGGCTTGTATCTCACAAATTCGTATGTCGATACAATCGTATCTCCAATCATTACTGTACTCCCATTTATAACTACCGACATATTTTCCACTATTTCATTTTTTTTTTTAAATACACACTTATATTTTAGATTAGGAAACAGAATGCTGAAGAAATCAAGAAGGGACTTAGAATTTTTCTGTGACGCCGTCCCGGGCTTGTAGGGAATTCTTGTATTCGACTCTGAATTTTGTCCTCTTTTTTTTTTTATTTGTTGCAGACTGGTTTAGATGAGGCATATATTTTGTCCTTTCTTGATAATTCACGTTTTTTCGACCGATTATATGTGGGGGGGGGCTATCCCTTGGTACTTCAAAAGTAAATCTAATTTTAGTCATATTTAGTTTAGTTTCGTGGATCATTCATTAGCACGCGCGCATGCACGTGTGTGTGTGTGTGTGTGTGTGTGTGTGTGTGTGTGTGTGTGTGTGTGTGTGTGCGCGCGCACGCGCGTCCATACAAACAACATTTCCAGGATATTTTAATGGGCGTGAAAAATTTTTTAGTGATCCTCTATTCATGTACATAAGGCGAAATAAGCTCCTTTCCACGAAACTTTAAGCAAACATTGGAATATTCACTCCAGACCTCTAGTAAGAAGATTTCTACCACCCACGCCTAATTGTTGATAGATTAGTTGGCTGGGGGTGGAGGTGGCTGGTGAGTTACAAAACCGGCCATCCACCACCCATATGGTATCTAGTTCTTGATTTCTGGCCAATATTCACTGACAAAACAGGATGGACTTGGATATCGGTAAGGAGCGATAAAAAAAAAGAATAAAATAAAATAAAAACTTATCAAAAAGCCACTAGTTTTGGGAGCAAGGCTCAGATCTGGGTTGGGAACCACAGAATGAAGTTAGACCCCAGTGAATCAACCTCCACTTCTAATCTAAAAGCCATTCGACTCCTCTTGCTGCAGGCCTGCCAAAGCTATTATTATTCCATTAGGTTTCTGTCAGTAATCGCGAGGAAACGACATACCAACACGTTAGGATGGGAGGCAGTCAATGTGACATGGTTAGTATAGTATGGCATAAGACCACAAATATCGGGTGCCCAACGAAAAGAACGGATCTTTTTCGTTAATTCAGCCCAAAATAGTAATTTACTCTAAAATAAAAATAATTTATATTTACTAAAATTCACACTAACTTATCCCAGAGTGAAATCCTTCTAGCACGTTGCTTAGGTTAGCTTTTGCGATCGCCTCAAATGTGGGCGTTTCAGGTGTGCTATTTCTAAGTATTTCGCGCTATAAACAAGCAAAAACAGATTTTTTTTTTTAAATGTAAAATATTCTTTGTAAGTAACTCGAATATCATCCGTACTTGCGAAACTCCTTAATTTTTTGGTAATTTTTCATTTTGAGTAATAGAGTTTTGCGAGGCAGGCTAAAGCAATTTTGTTTTAGAAATTATAATTTGAAAAGAGCG
>JBBBDQ010002355.1:280000-310000 GCA_037127315.1 Ascarosepion bandense
ATGAAATTGTAGAATATCTAAATTTTCTTTCTAAATTATATTACTCTTAGTTCGTCTCTCTCGGAATTTACCTGACTAATATACCAAGTATTCTACGTTATATATATATAAGTGTGCATTTTCAGCAGTAATCTCTTTTCCTGGTGATGTGGTATCGGCTTTCGGCTCAGAAGAAGAAAGTGAAGACACGAGTTCCAATTTGAGTATAATTCGTTGCATTCACTTACGCGCAAATACCCTTGTTAAAGGTATGACTCCGTCGTTTCTCCTTCCAGCTATGGGATAAAAAGCCGGACATATTGGATTCTAGAGTCTTGATTACAACCAGTCTACCGCAGAAAGTAATGGGAACCACCTGCAGGAAAATTAGTCATGTCGGAGAATGGGTAAGAGAAGGACGGATACATTGCTGTAAAGAGAGCTGCGTGAGAGCAAAGTGTAAAGTGAGAAGGAATATGGGAATCAAGAAGATAAAAGAAAAGAGTTGACGTTGCATTTAAACTCTTAGTGATTGTAGCTACCAGGGAAACAAGAATACGGAAGGAAATTCCACGGGCGAGAAGTGCGAGAAAAGAAGCTATTAAAGTAGAAGTTGTAGTTACACTTGATTGTTTTCACAGTAAAAGACCTTTTTGCCAGTCTAGTAGCACAAGTAAATTCGCGTAGTGGGGTGGCACCAAGGAGCTAAGCACGTCGAAGCAGAATCCGTGAAAGTATTTTTAAAATAGACAGAGTAAAGCCACATCTCGTCGGTGAGAGAGTGAGAGAGAGAGAGAGAAAGATATATATATATATACTGGAGTCGAGCCGCTAGGTCAGGATCGACTACATTGTAGATTATTTTTTAATTTTGTCGACAAACCCAAGGTGAACAGCAGGGGCGCCCGACCAGATATGATAGCAGTATTCAGTGCACGAGCGGATGGTAGCATGATGGATTCAGAAGAGTACTTTCTGATCCGAGACAGTGACCCGGCCTTCTTAGAAGTAGATTTAGCTATTAATTCAATCTAGCCGTTCCACTTAAGTTCAGCTGAGAGAGTGAGGCCGAGGAGGCGCAGTGTATTGCTCTCAGGGAGACTAGCGTGATCCATGCTGATGGCGGGTAGAAAAGATTGTCTATGGTTGTTAAAGGATAGCAGCTTCGTTTTGGAAACATTAAAGTTTACGAGCCATTTTTTTTTTTACCCCAGTGTACTACTGAGTGGATGTCATTTTCGAGAACAGCAGCAAGGTCTGTTTTGTCTGCAGCGGCAGATTTCTTAAATGTTCCTAAAAGTGTTTTCTTTTCTGAACATGAGCTGTGTAATGACCTTCACGAGTGGTCTATATCCGGACGCCTTCAGGTATTCTGTTTGCTATTATTAAGGATGTTGTTGTTTTGTTTTGTTTTTTTTGGTGGGGGGGTTTATTATTATTTATAACTGAATACTTAGATTTTGTGATATGTGCACCTATAGCGATGGGCATGTTTTTCAGCTGTTATTCCCTGGTCCACTCGGATCCAGGATGGTAGCCCCAGTTAGGGTTCTAGCTAAGGCCAAATAGTGAACCCTCATATAAAAATCAACAGTACATTTTTATAATCAAATTACCAACAATACATTTGTAAAAATGACCAACAGTACATTTTTATGGTAAAATTACCAATAACATCTATCTATCTAAACTTATTTATAAATGGAACTCTGTGTGTGTGTGTGTGTGTGTGTGTGTGTGTGTCCGTTACCTATAGACACCGAAACGGCTGAACCGATTTTCTTGAAAGTTTACACAGTTGTACTATAAGTGTCTGTGAGTGATCTTAGCTAGGTTTTGTGTCGAGGTACCCCCGATAAATATCGAAAATCGATAATTGAAAAAATCGGGTTATAGAAGGAGTGGCCCGATTTTAATCAAATTTGATACACTCATAGACAAAGACATAAGAAACGATATTCAGAAGTTTCAAGGTTGCAGTTCTTACAATAGTGTAGAAAATCGATAATATATATTATTTGTATAAAGGACATACAGACAGATAAACACAAACATCTTGCCTTTTATATATATATATATATATATATATATATATATATATGAAAGGCAAGATGTTTGTGTGTGTGTCTGTTTATCTGTCTGTATGTCCTTTATACAAATCCACAATTTTTATCCGATTCTCACCAAACTTCCCACAAATATTCTTTAGGCTGAGTCTGAGCTTCAGAACCATGAATTTGTTTTAAAACTTTCATTACACCCGAGCAACGCCGGGCTATACTGCTAGTCTTTATAATAAAATGATCAACAGTACATTTTATAGTAAACAGTATATTTTTATAGTAAAATTAACAGTAACACTGTTTTATAATAAAAATTATAAACAATACATTTTCATAGTAAAATAACCAACAGTCGTACTAAACAATATATATATTAAAATATATAAACTGTATATATAATAAAATATCTAACTGTTAGTTCTATCACTGCTATTGAACGCTTTCAAATAAGTACCGCGCATATATAATATACAAATAATATCATTTATGAAACAAATTGCATATATATATATATATATATATATATATATATATATATATATTACATTTCACATATATCGTAAAATATATAGTAAAATAGTAAAATCACAAACAGTGAATCTAACGAATTCAACTGGAATACGTTGTATTCATTTACGCGCAAATACCCTTCGGAAAGGTATCAATCCGTCTCTTCCCTCCAGTTATGGGTTAAATAGCATGACAGATTGGGTTCTGTAGCCTTCCCTGGCAACCAGTCGACTGCAGAAAGTAATAAAAACCTACCGCGGGATGATCTTCTGCCCAGTCAGTCATGTCTCTTTCGAGACATGATCGCCCAAGCGTGTATCATGTATGGCATTTAAGTGAATGACTGAAACAACATTACATTTTTAGAGTAAAATTACCAGTAATGCATATTTAGAAATATTTACCAATAATACATTTTTGTGGTGAATTTACCAGCAATACATTTTTTTAAAATTTCTAATAATACATTTTATCTTCTACAAATTATATATTTATAAAAACACGCGGTTACCCTGGAAGTATAAAATTATGAATAAAATATCTGTAGTTGAAGTCATAAAATTTAATTAAATAATCCATAAAGGTTTTTATACCGGTAAGAAAATTAACCAACCAACAAATCGTTTTATTATCTATATTATCTGATTACGTGATCTATCTAATTCGTACAATTTTGTTCTTGTTCAATCGAGTCTTTATTAATGCTGGTTGCTTTTTTCAACTCTTTCTTGGGCGCCAGTATTCGTCTCCTGAAAATATCAAACCAATTCTTTGTGAACTGCTCTTGATTCCACAAGATTTTTATGCATCTGTATTAGGGCAAAACGATAGGGACAAATACCCACTTTACTCTTGTAGATAAGTGAAAAGCATTAAAAGTTCAGTTTTAAACCCTTAAGAAGAAGAAAAAAAAAAAAACATTTCTAAACTGGTGTCTGTCAATTGTCAGTAATTTTTATATCCCAAACCCAACACCTTTACTAACTACCTTCTCCTCTGAATCACTCAAGGAATATGGACAACATCCTTCTCCTTGAATGTCACGTCATAAAAACCCAAAGTATCCAGTCGTATAGAGAGAAAAAAAAGAGTTGAGCTTCTGGAATTCATCTAAAGAGTCCTGGAATTATTAGACGTCTTTCCCGCTAGGTGGTATCTGCGGTGGGTCGTCTGACACCAACAATTACAATAAAATTAATGATTAATAAACACACCGTCTGATCAGCAAGGTGGGTGGTTTAGCTTATTTCAACACACTTAGAACTGACTAGCATTGACCTAATGACTGATTTACGTGATGAAGGACCCTCGACTTTGCAACACCCGTAAATTCACAATAGCGACAAGTTTGTTGGGAAATTAAAAACACTAAATCTTAAGAGTTGTTTGCCGAATTTACGAGATTAATAATCTTTATTAATCGGTTGGTTAGTATGCAACCAGGTCATAATTTCTGACTGAGGAGCAGACTTACTTTTCACGGGCTAGGATCAAAGTAAAGTTTCTGTTCTCAGAGGCTCACTTCCTGTCCGCCGGCGTGAAAGCAATGGCTAGGTAAGACTAGCTTTTAACCAGCTTTGACTAGCAATGATCAGCTTTGAGAAGTAATGACCAGCTGGTACAAAGAAAAACGCTTATATTGCAAGAGTCCTCCTTTCGTTATTGTACAAATATATAAACGTTATTCTGGACCAACTTTGAGAAGCAATGACCACTGGTTATTCTGGATCAGCTTTGACAAGCAATGACCAGCTGGTTATTCTGGACCAGCTTTGAGAAGCAATGACCAGCTGCTACAAAGAATAATGCTTATAACGCAAGTATTCATCCAGTCGTCATTGTACAACGATATAAGCGTTATTCTAGTACTCAGTTACCGCATAATCGAGGACTGGGTAATCTTTGACCAGTGGCCTTAGCGTAAGCGCTCAGGTTCTCTACGTTAAAAACTGACCTTGTGACACAACTCGCTCCAGTGGAGGAGTAGGGTAAATCAAAAGTGTAGTTTCTGTTCTTCATTTCTGTTTAACGTTTCTTGTTTTAGAACCGTACCCGAAAAAGTATTGAAGGATACTTAGTCCTAAGAAAATTAACCAACAAATCGCTTTATTATCTAGATTATGTGATTACGTGATCTATCTACTTCGTACAATTTTGTTCACGTTGAATCGAGTCTTTATTAATGCTGGTTGCTATTTTCAGCTCTTTCCTTGGGTGCCAGTATTCGTCTCCTGAGAATATCAGACAATTCTTTGTAAACTGCTGTTGATTCCACAAGATTTTTATGCATCAGTATTAGGGCAAAACGATAGGGACAAATACCCACTTTACTCTTGTATGTATATATATATATATATATATATATATATATATATGAGCCTACAGATCTACCTAGGGTTTACCTAACGGCTCGTCAGGCAAGTCGGCTCCTAGGTAGGTCTGTTGGCTCATACTTAGATTTATTTTTATTTGTTGCTCTACTATTGCATTGAGCGCTTTAGTGTTAGGGTTCTCGTCTCGGGTTTTTTTTCTTTTCTACGAGTATTTTGACGTATGTTCAAGTAATTAGTTTGTTTCTTTTTTTATTTCCCCTTTTTTCCCTTCCGCGTTCATTCTCGGTGAGTTTTTCCAGACAGACTGAAATATATTATAACAATTATATATATATCCCAATCCTGTGGCCGCTCCAACCTCATTGGACTAAGAAAGGAGAGTTTGTGGATACCAACGCCAGCATGACAGTGGTTGCAAGGAACAGATAATTTTGCGTTCATATGTACGCGTATGCGTATTCCACATTAAGTACGACTTTGAGGCACATCTCGACACTCTGGGATGCGAGAAAATTCGGGCTCGTACTAAGGGTGTTCACCGGCTTTTAGGCTAGGACTAATGTGTTGTATCTTCTAAGTCATATTTCTATTTCCAGACAGAAGGATGATTCTAAACCAGTGACAACACCACCTTCATTGTATTATAGAAGAAACATTGTTGAATGCTGTTGCCAGTATGAAAATTATCGTGGGGACAATGATATTTTTTCTTTGATCAGTATGGTCACTAGGGATATGACGTTTTATAAAATAACTAGCAGCATAGCCCGGCGTTGCCCGTGCAACTCAGAACATTTTATTAGTAGGAGAAAATGCCATTTTTTTTACATATTTTGTTTTGTTTGAAAAATCACTTTTTTTTAAAAATATTTCTTTTGTTTCAAAATTACGGGGGAAAATATTCACATTTTTTGTTGACCAAATAGATTTTTAAAACGTCGGAATAAAAATTAAATATAAAGACTCATTTTTTTAATAAAATATATTTTAGTTGCGTTTGACACGCGTGATTTGATTTCTGTAACGTAATTCAGCAACCATCTTAGATCTTAGATGTTTTACGGAGCAAAGTAAACAATCGGCTCCATTAACCAAAAAGTGCGAAGAGGAAAATTGCTGAACTTAACCTCAAAAAGTGTGTGTCTACCTGGCTTCACTGTAGATATGTGTCCCTAGAAAGTTTGAATGTCGTAGCTTAAAAAGTGTAGGCGTGCATAGGGAACAGTCACACACAGACTCACTTTAGCCTTTTATACATGTAGATTAATTTCCTGTATCATAATTCCGTCAGAAATTGTCATTTTGGTCATAGCTTTCAAAATGTTTAAGTCACCATCAATGTAAGTTGAGGCAAATGGTGAGTTTCGTTGAACTGGTGAGTGTAGTGACGTGAACAAAGTGTATTGTGACGTGGGCAAAGAGTATTGTGACGTAGGTAAGGTGAGGCGTGTGTGTGTCTGTGTTTGTATATGTGTGTGCGCATGTGTGTGTGTTTTAATATAGCTTCATATGAGGATGCGGCTTCTTAAATTATAATTGTGTGTCGACAGAGAATTCGATTTTAGAAAGGAGTGTCAGGGAAGCCTTCCCTTGCCTTACTATCACTCCTCTCGTTTCGCGGGCTGAGCGCCGTCATAGGACCCGAAATCAATCGGAATTCTTACTCTAGTACCGAAGTGCCATGCGGGCCATTGCTCGACCCACTGACGATTCTCGGTCTCGGAGGCACTTGTATTGTTTATTAGTGAAGGGGGTCGCGAAGAAGGACCCTCTACGTGATCAGCTCGGCTTGCCGGTGGCCGAATCATGCTCGTTTTTGACTTGGCGTGCCATCGGCGAATTACCTCAGCAACCCTGAGTTTTCGCTTAGCTGGCTATTGATTGGGAATTTGCTATCTCTCAATGACAGGGCTTTCAAATGGGGTGGAGCGGATATGTCCGATTGTTATCGGTGTGACCTTGATTTGGAAGAAACGGCAGCTACCATTGTCCTCAGGTGCGCCTCTTTTGGGGCTATACTGGCGAGTTGACAGCTCGTATCGCGCCCGATTTTCTTGTGTCCATTGATCTCACGTACGCGTGTGATAATTGCAAGTAAACTTTTTCCACTTTGGCACGCAGTTAAGTACCATATGTGATACACGCTTAGGGCGATCATGTCTCTTTCGAGACATGACTGAATGGGCAGAAGATTATCCCACATTAGGTTGCCATTATTTTCTACGATTGACTGGTTGCCAGTCAAGGCTATAGAACCCAATCTGTCATATTGTTTGATTCATAGGTAGAGAGGGAAGAGATGTATTATATTATTAAATAGTAATTAATGGGGGACAAGTTTATTACTTCAAAACAATATAAAAATGACCCCCCATTTTATACCCAGTAGAAGCCTTAATCATATTTTAACTATTATATTCAGTCAGTTAGTTAAGTACCATACGTGATACACGCTTAGGGCGATCATGTCTCGAAAGATACATGAATGACTGGGCAAAAGATTATCCCGCAGGAGGTTGCCATTGCTTTCTGCGGTAGACTGGTTGCTAGCCATGGCTACAAAGCCCAATCTGTCCTATTATTTAACCCATAACTGGAGGGAAGAGACGTATTAATCCCTTTCTCAAGTGTATTTGTGAGTAAGTGAATGCAAGGAATTCAACTGGAATTCGAACTCGGCTTTGTCATACAATTACCCAAATACTCTTCTTGGTATATAAAAATACATATCTTCATCTCATACATTCATATATATACATATATTACGAAAATTAACAAATTTTAATGAAACTTGGTTATAAACAACTGACAATTTGAAATGGATTCCAAATTGTCGGTTGTTTATAACCAAGTTTCGTTAAAATTCGTTAATTTCCGTAACATGTTTACATTTGTTGACATTACGATACATTTCAGAGCAGATATGTTTGTTTACGATGGATCGAAAATTGTGTTATATAGGCTTAATTAGAACCTCGTTTAGACTGGAGGCCATTCGTGGTCGAGCGGTCTAAGACGTTGCTAGATCAAATGGTAGCTTCCCCTATGTAGGTAGGGGTCGCAGATTCGAATCCTGCCGAATGGCACACATTTTCGTAATAACAATTTATCGTAAATAATCAGGCCAGTAGATATAAATATATAATACTATTTAATTAAAACAAAAAACAGAATATCTACTTAAATACGGGTATCGATAAAAAATAACGTTGAAACACTTCATTTCATATACATATATATATATGTGTGTGTGTGTGTGTGTGTGTGTGTGTGTGTGTGTGTGTGTGTGTGTGTTATATTTCAAAATACACAGATATTCCCAGTACACATAATGGAAAATAGTATCGCCAAATATAATCTAAATTTCTTAGGGAAAATTGCTTATCTCGGACTTGTATAAATGCCTTATCGTGAAATTGGCATGCGTAAAGTATCAAACAGGATCCCTTGGGGATTATCCTATCACTTGTCGGATAGTTCAATTAGTACTAAACCCTCGACTAAAGTACGTCTCTGTATCCCTTTCGGTTTGTTGTATTACAAGTCGACTGGGGCTGCTTAGCTTATACTTATCAATAATATACTTGCTAAAAGTATTATTACACGTACCATGTGTTCTGGTCCATTGCCAAACGAATGAACCTACTTATGTCCGCTAAACACTAAGAGGGATTTTTACAGTTATGAATCAGCAACATTTATTTTGGCACACCGCCAGTCAGCTGAGTTCATTTAGGTTCATTTTGAAATAAAATTAAAAAATCTTCTTCTTCTTCTTCTTCTTCTTCTTCTTGTGCCCTGTCCTTTCAGAAAGTACGCGACCATGGCCTTCCACGTCTCCCTATCCCTGGTGACTCTTAGCACGCTTTCTCCTGTTACACCACGCAACTCCGGTTCTGCCATTCACCTACTCAGGCCCGTCAAGTACGTTACACGCTGTTTTCCCCTGTCTATCGTTCCTTCTGTCTGGCCTGTTAGTATCAGGTTCTCCAAGCCCTTCCTTCCTTGCATGTCCAAGGAACTTTAGCTGTCTCTTCCTGATGCTCAGTACTAATTTCCTTTTCATTTCCATTATTTCCAAACCTCATCATTGCTCACATCCGCAGCATCCTTCTACAGAACCACATTTCAGTTGCTTCAAGTTTTTCCATCATCTTTGATGATATTGTCCAGCATTCACTGCCATATTGAAGAACTGACATCACATGGCAATCCAGTACTCTCTTCTTTGTTTCTAGTGAAATTTTCCTGTCTCTTAATACTCTACTCAGCTTCTGGAATGTGTCCTTTGCCATGCCAATTCGCCTTCGGATCTCTGTGTCACGCTTTCTGTCTTCTGTTAGAACACTTCCCAGGTATTTAAATTTTTGTACCTGCTTGATTTTAGTATCCCCCACCTGTATTTGGCATTTTGGGCTGCTTTTTTTTTTTTCTTTTTTTTTTTTTTTTTTTGCTGATGATCATGCATTCGGTTTTCTTACAGTTTATTTGTAGTCTTTTCTTGTCACTCTCCTCAACGACCTTCTGTAGGAGGTCGAGTATCTTATGTTGTTCAAATTGTGGTCTCCGATGACGAATCTTGGCATAATATCTAGGGTCCTCAGAATAGTCTCGCTGTAGAAGTTGAATAAATCCGGTAAAATTAAGAAATATGGAGTATAAATATTTTATAAAATATTGCATGTTCCCCTTAAGCTTATAAATACGAGGTTTGATAAAGAAAAAAAAACAGTATTAGTGTTGGTGCTATAAAAAGAAAGCTATAACAATTTGACATTTAATCTTTTCCGAATTAAAACCCTTCTTAAGCCGGGCACTTTATCTAATATTGTTTACATCTAGGGAATAATTTCTGAAACACTTTTTAGAACTGACGCTTTGTCGCATTCTCTTTGATTTCATCCTGTTCCTTTCAAGTGTTGTTTGGTTTTTGAATCAGAAAATGTCGCAACAGGCAACATATTAAGATAATAGGATGGCTATCAGAACTGAGTAATAGTGTAACCGATCAGAAATCGCTCTACAAGGCACGGCCACATTTCCTTCTCTTTACTACCAGTTATTAAACTTTACTACCAGTTGCGCAAAGCTCTAGCCGCATGTTTGCTCTTTAACATTGCTTATTATTATCTTTTTGCAATAATTATATCGTCGAGTAGTGAAATACACACACACACACACACACACACACACACACACACATATATATATATATATATATCCGAGTGAATAAAGAACGAAGAAAAATTTTTTTACAACGTCCAAAACATTAATTTAAAACAGTGCTCGAGATATAATATATAGAACTGTGAATATTTATTACGGACAATCCACGAGACTTGTTCCCTTATCACTAATCCCCACCAACATCCCACACACAACTCACCAAATATAAGAAAAGAGGCTTTCCATTCCTGTCCACACCACCTCAGAAGACATTGTAGTTTCAATGTTGAAACAAATGTACTATTTGTAGTGGATATGTAAAAAAAATTGTACATGTTATAAAATATAATTTTTAATATATATATATATATATATATATATATACTCTATTATAATAAAGAACGTTGAGTATATATATATATATATTAATCATCCACATACAAGCCTGTTTCGCAGCTCATCAGTGTGGCTAGATGCATCCACTTTCTTCTGGTCGGGATCGAAACTCAACCGATTTGGTGTCAGTCGGAGTCGCTACTCCCTAAGCCAATTTTAACGTGTTGCGTATAAGCGGTGTATACACACGTCAGTCACCGAGAGAACTCAATTCATTTCTGAAGAGTCACGCATATAGCAGAAGTGGAAACTATTTTTAAAATTTTCTTCTCCAGAGAGTTCAATCGTAATGAGAGGATAATATATATATATAACAGAGTATATATATATATATATATATATATATATATATATATATATATATATATATATATATATTCCTAACTGTCACACTCAGGGTTTGGATTATTTTGTTTGTTTGTTTGTTTGTTTGTTTGTTTGTTTATTTGTTTGTTTGTTTGTTTGTTTGTTTGTTTGTTTTTTTCTTATGTCTTAATGGTAGGTACATCAATATATATACAATATTATGGAAAATATTCATGATTAACGAAATGTTTTTAACAACCGACATATTGAAATTATTTGTTTGAACATTATTTTTAATCAATACTCGTATTTGGTTGATATTCTGTTTTCAATCAAAATGTATAGTTATATCTTTTTATTTCTACCGGCCTGATTATTTACGATAAATTTTGTACGAAAATGTGCGTCGTTCGGCAGAATTTGGACCTCAAATACGAGTATCGATTAAAAGTAATGTTCAGACAAATAATATTAACATATATGCGGCCGTCATTTTAAACGACATATCGATATAAATATTTTGCCCTAAGTTTTCACGGCACGCGCCTCCTCGTATATATGTATACAAAATAAATCATCGCCTTGAAATGCATATTGCCAATATCAAACAGGGTATTAGTACCCGTAATACGTGTCTGACGTAAATGGCTGAGGATTACGCCACCACTTAGATAGGCCAGATTGTGCGTACACAGATTTAGGGGAAAAAAGAACGGTCGGCTAAACATCCGCACAGAAACTATGCACATCAAATTACACCGACCGTTTTTGTGCCAATAGAAAAATAAATTTATCCGTTCTTTTTCTTTATTAGGTGGTATGTAAGTTTATTTTCTGGGATTTTTAAATTTAATTTTTTTTTTCTCATTGGGTGATTCTTAAAAAAAAGAAAAAATTTAGTAAGCAAAAAATCATTCACACACAAATATATCAAACTACACTAAAATTCATATAAATAAGAAAAAACATTACGAAAGCAACAGCAGATAAACAAAATCCCTGAAGAGTAAAGACATCATAATAATTCCTTCAAGAAACTTCGAAGTCGATTGAAATAACACTGCTCAGTTAAGTAAAAAAATCTCAAAATTAATAATATATATATATATATATATATATATATATATATATATATATATATAGAGTAAATAACTAACCTAGAGAGCCAACGAACCTACCAAGGTTTCACCAAATTGATCTTCAGGGAAAGTTGGCTCTAAGAGATCCAATTTGGTGAAACCTTGGTAGGTTCGTTGGCTCTCTAGGTTAGTTATTTACTTTGTTTGCTCTACTTGCATATTGAGCGCTTTTTGTTTTAGGTTACTCATCTCGGGTTTTTTTTCTTTGGGTTGCGTAATTTGACTAATGTTCAAGTGCTTAGCTCATTCTTTTTTATCACCATTTTTTCCTTCCGCGTATGTACTCGGAAGGTTTTTCGAAACGAGTATAACGATAAGTTTACATCTATATATATATATATATATATATATATATATATATATATATATATATATTTGCTACAAAAACAACAATAAATAACAAAAAATCAAACAAAAAATAAGCAAACACACAATATAAATAATTTTTTTAAATCTAAAAATCTAATTTAAAATTCAAAATCACGGTAATAAAAAGAAACAATAAATATAAACAAAACATACAAATAATATAAATACGAAAAATAAAATACATACAAACCCCCAGTCACGACAAAAGCAGAAAATATACAACAAGCACTAAATAAAAAATGAAAATAAAATAAATAAATAATAAAACAAACACACATAAAATTCACAAACAGAAATACAACACCTAACCATAACGTAGAAAAATACACTCGCACGTGGCAAAAGATACTAACACTTTGAGAAAAAAGCTCAAACCAATAAAAAAGAGATCAATAAAACAAAAAGAGATCAATAAAACAAAAAGAGATCAATAAAACAAAAAGGCTCATTCCAATTAAACAAACACCTATTCACACATACAATAAAAATAAACCAATCTACACAATTAAAAAGAAAAATAAAGAAACAGAATAACCAAGAAACAAGATTATTCCCACAAAATCACATCATATTTTATATAGACAAGGAAAAGTCAGGACTTAACGGCAGACAGCCTTGACGAGTGAGGAAATCATAACGGTGTTCTCACGAAACTTCGTCGTCAGTATGTATCTGGTTTATTAAAGGAAGACATTTTTTGTACATATATATATATATATATATATATATATATATATATATATATATATATATGCACAGATACACATCAATATATATATAAATATCCTACGTTTTAGGCACGACTCGGTGTTTCATGCGTTAGGAAATCATCAGGTGCATAATGAATATGCGTTTAATATACACCTGATGACTGCATAACGCACGAAACTCCGAGTCGTGCTTAAAACATAGAATAATATGCACATTCATAAGATATATATATATATATATATATATATATATATATAGAATAGTTTTGTAATTTGCTTGAAGCATTGTGTATATAAGGTGTATGAGTAGCTATTAAAAGGCTATCACAATACGTTTAGTAAAATAAAGGAGGGTAAAGTAGGTGTTGGCTATTACCTACTTATTATTCATTAATATTTTATGATCAGAATCTCATCTTCAGAGTGCTCTCCTATCATTCTGAAGATGAGATTCTGATCTCGAAATATTAATGAATAATAAATAGGTAATGCCCAACACATTGTTTACCTTCTTTTATTATCCTAAACGCATCGAGATAGCCTTCTAATACCTACCCATGCGTATATATATAAGTATATATATACGCATCGTTCATTCAGCAATGAATTCGAACACTCTCAGCTATTGGGCTTGTATACTGATAATATACACGCTAAAAAGTATGTATCCTTCTACCGAGCGCCCGTAGCTAAGAGGTAGAATCGACGACTGGCGCCAATTCGGTCGGGTTTCAATCCTGGGTAAAAAGCAATCGGCTGTCTAACCGTACTGATGAGCTGTGATACAGCGAAACAGATCTGTCTGCAGATGACTATATATATATATATATATATATATATATATATATATATATAATAAAAAGAAGGTATAATTTCACTTGTCTGATGCGTTATCAGACCTAATTGGGGGAGCGTCTGCAACACGTGATCTAGACATTCTGACGCTTGTTATATGTACAAATGGAATGAATATTAAAGAATTATGCAAGTCAAAGACAAAATTGAAAATTAATCACTGAAATAGACGATAAATTTAATGCATTAGTTTACAACATCTAAATGAATTCGAATTCATTTAGTTTTAATAATTAACTTTTACAGAATCAGTCAGGACAGATAGTTTCTCATTGCCTGCCCAGAGGGAACGTCTTCAGTTCTGAGAATATCAGAATCATCGAAAACCAGACGCTTACGTACACACATATCACACAAAGGCTAAATGAACTGGTGATAGTACTGAACATATATATAGTCATCCGCAGACAGATCTGTTTTGCTGTATCACAGCTCATCAGTACGGTTAGACTCCGATTGCTTTTAACCCAGAATTGAAATTTAGAAAAAATTTAAGATATTCTACAATTTCATGTGTAATATGTATTTCGTAGCAGGAAAAAAGCTGCTCATTAGACCCAAAAGATACTTGTATCTAAAATACTTGTATCTTTTGGGTCTGACGAGCAGCTTTTTTCCTGCTGCGAAATACGTATTACCCATGAAATTGTAGAATATCTAAAAAACTTTTCTAAATTATTTTACTCTGTTAAATTAAATAAATAAATTTAACATTGAGTTCTTTTGAGTTCGTCTCTATCGGAATTTACTTGACTTATATACCAAGTATTCTACGTTATATATATATATATATATATATATATATATATATATATATATATATATATATATAGGAAAAACTACTAAAAAGTTGTAGGTTTAAAAATTTATTTTTTGACAGTATTTATTTATTTCTTTTATTATATTTGATATTTCAGACCGTCCTCGTCCTTTCAACAGAAACAAATGATTTTAAAATTTAAATTAGAAACGTATTTCGCCAGAGCGTTCGTGGAGAGAGATTGTTTGCATCACGTGATGCAGAAAGCGACAGATTTTTTAAATATTTGTAAACGTAACCCGATCTTTAATAATACTTATAAATTTTGTTTTAGAGAAAATGTTTTTAAGTGTATCTAATATAATATATATATATATATATATATATATATATATTAGATACACTTAATAACATTTTCTCTAAAACAAAATATATTACAATCATATATATATATATATATATATATATATATATATATGATTGTAATATATTTATTATCAGTAAAAACATAGTTTAATGCAACACGAGCGGTTGTGCTTCAGTACTATCTTATTAGCATCTCGTTAGCCAGTGAAATATTATTTCTGTTAGGAATCATTAAATATAGAACAACACAATTTTTACCATATCCAGGCTTGCCCTCAAAAACAACAGCTACATCTTAAATATAACAAACATAATAATAACTACATCAATAATAATAGTAAAAGAAAAATCATTTAGTGTACACCCGAATTTAACCAGATGATAAGTACTAAAAAACACTTTTCCGTTACAGCCAATGGTGTGTAGGGCAGCATTTTTGCTGTTTCCGTAACAAACTGCTTTTTATGGAGCACAGTTGTTAGCTCTGCGCCCAACTCCCAAACCTGGCGGAAGGGAATTTTCTAAGCGTAGCTTAGATGTGGCACACAGCCGAAAGTAGGGGGTACCCAATCAAGATCGAACTCACTACTCAGTTATAATTATTCTAGCGAGACGAGTTTGCTAACCATTAAACCAGAAAAGAAGCTGTTAAAGTAGAATAGTCGGCTGCATTTGATAGAACTAACTGCAAATGGATGGGACCTTTTTGCCAGTCTAGTTGCAAGAGTAAATTCATGTGGCAGGGGCACCAGTGACTTAAGATCATCAGAGCAGAAGCCATGGAAATATTTGTAGAACAGACAGAAAAAAGCCACATCCCGCCGGCGAGGAAGTGGCTGGAGTCGAGCTGCCAGGTCGGGACCAATCACATTACAGATTCTCCTTTGGAGCCTGTTAAGAACACTGAGATGAACAGCGGGGGCGCCTGACCATATATGACAGCAGTATTCTATGCAGGGATGGATAGTTAATTTGTATACGTGCAAGATGGATTCAGGCTGAAAAATCTTCCTGGCCCGACACAGTGACCCAACCTTCCTAGCAGTGAATTTAGCTATTGACTCAATGTAATGATTCCACGAGGTCGGAAGATAGGGTAAGGCCGAGGATTTGCAATATATTGCTTTCAGGGAGACTCGCTTTGTCCATGCTTATGGGGGAGAGGAGAGGTTGCCTGTGAAAACAATTTTTTCGTCAGCAAAGTGATAGAACTTTTAAATGCTTTTTTTAGTTTTAAGGGTCATTGCAAAACCAATGAGTAGAAAAGTGGGCGCAATGGCTGATCTACTATGAAATTAATGAAGTTCCAGTTTTATGGCTCCTAATCTCAGAGCGGCGCCTGGTGAGACATTTTTTAATGAGTGAATTTTTCTACAAAATCGGTGAGTTTTTTAGTTTATGAGCATACAACGGCTGAAACGTCGTGAATATGGCAATAAAGATGAGGACAATAGTCCGAACAATGTAAATACTTAAATATTTGTCTATTATCATCAGCAGCAGTAGCAAACTAGACTGCTTCAATCTTCAGGGCGAGGGTAGAAGAAGCAAATTTTGGCTCTTCTTCTTGGTAAACCTTTCAGATATCTTGTCAGTGCCAATCTCTCAAAACTCTTGACCGACAGAATAATATGTTGGTCGCCGTTGGTCCTTACACTAAGCCCTCAGGTTTTGAATTCAATGTTCTGCTTCTCCTAGACCGTTTGCCACTCAAGGCTATAGGACCCGGTCTATCCTACTTTTCGTGACATGATCGCCCAAACGTGTGTTACGTATAGCTCTTAGCTGACTGACTATTAATCCTAATAATGCTCTATCTTTATTTCGATATCGAGTAATTTACGACAAAAAACATGCTTGACAAAATATCTTTTTATTAGTGAACCTATGGAATAAACAGCGATTTTGAAACTAAGCATTTGCGCGTCAGCGAATATAACAAATTCGGTATCTAGCCGAACCTCCCCACAAAGGCGAGATGTTGCACAAGGCCGTTTATTACCTTAGGGTTATCCGACCGTGTACGCTCGGACATAAATTTTCCGTAGACCCAACATACACAAGGTCGGGCACTTCTCTTTTTACCCCAGCCGAGACACTGCCCTTCGGCATTGCCTTGTCTGTGATTCTCTCTGTCCGAAAGAAGAGAGTTCAACAAGGAGAGAGTTTTGGTTCGCTCTAACGAACACTCTGTCTGGGAATATAACGAACTCGACTAGGACTGGAAGTGGAAGTCGATTCTCGATAACACCAGCCGTACATTCAAGCTTACTGCACCTGGTATGGCCCATGTAGATATAGACGTTGGTTAGTTCCAATGACTTGACTCAAAGAGTTGTGAGTTCAATACCAGGCTACAGCAGTGGCGAACAAATAACTTAGAGACTTAAATTAAGGGAGATAACTCAAGTCTATCAGAAGTGACTTAGCGCAAAGAATGATATTGATATATTTGAGTGATTGTAATAAATGCTTCGGTTCGACATTCCTAGCACCTGAAGAAGGTCGGAGTTTACAATGGCCGAAACGTCGTAAACATGGCAACCAAGATGAAGACAATAGTCTGAATAATGTAAACAGTGTGTATATATATGTGTGTCCGTCCTTCCCGAAAGCAAGTAAGCCAAGTAAATACCATAAAGACAGCCGTGTTATTTTAAACGTCAATCATTAAATTTTGTTTCAGATCCCTCAACAGCACGCAGGAATCCGGTAGATGATGGTGGTTTATCCAAAAGGAATTGTGCGATATTACAAAGAAAGAAAGAAAGATGGTGAGAGAAACACTTTCAAAAGCGCTGATAGATATACAAAGACATAAGGTATCATTGAAAGTGAAAAGGTCAGAGAGCCGAACGGAAGTCCGATATTTTATCGCTTGCTTGGTGTGGGCGGAAGTGTGTCTTCTGGACTATGTTTATTTGTCTTCCAGACAGACTCGTAAAGAGAGGGAAAGATTGGCCTCTTTGACAGTGGCATCAAAAGCTAGCTTGACCTCTGCTAGGGTTTGGTATTTCCTGATTGTGGGCGAAGAAAGAAAAAGAACAGACATACAAATACGATAATGCCGGTCGAAGAATATCAAGACATAATCCCGAGGTCGGAAGAACAAAATTAGGAATAATTCATTTCAGGGACAATAGAAAGAAAGTCCTGAACAAAATGTTTTACATCTTCTATATGTCGTGTCCCTTTAGGACGTTGGCGATCACGGCTCTCTACAATTTCTTGTCTTTTGTAACGTTTTATAAATTTTGTCTTTTTTACGTATCCCCATCTTTTCGCTAAAAAACAAAACAAAACAAAAAATGATGAAAAATGAAAGACCAAATTACTTTCTATTATTTTATTAATATTTTTAATTCATTCTAGCACGTTTTATACTTTGTTTTTTTGTTTTTTCTACATCATTCGTCTACGTAATATTAACAATTAGTATTTTTTCAGGTGAAAAACATTGATTTAAAAATTCTTGGAAAAATCGAATAATTGTCAAATTTCAATAAAACTTTTGGGACATTCTCAAATGAATTAATTTATTTTTTAATTTTTTAGAAAATATACTCCGAATTCAAAAATAAAACATGCAATAAAACTATGACATTACTCATTTAGAAAAGCTTTTAATTGCTTTTATAAATAAGATTTATTCAAGTCACTATTGTCGTAAAACAATTTTTCGATGAATAATGAATTCTTATAAGAAGTGTTTTCATTTCTTTTAAAATTCTAATTCTAATAGTTTATAATATATTAGCAGTATAGCCTGGCGTTGGTCGGGTGTAATGAAAGCTTTAAATCTAATCCATGGTCCTGGAGCTCAGACTCTTTGGACGTTGACACGAAAGACTAAAAAGCAATAGTTGTTTCCAGTTAAAGCGAAACCGTAGACTGAAAAAAAATGAATGGATGTAAGTCAAATTTTCATTTCCTGGTATCGATATCAAATAAGTTTTTTTCGTCGCAAACTGAGTTTTGAAGGATAAATAATTCCTCTGAGTAAATGGTATCATGGCTGAGATTAAGAACTACAATTATACCTACTTAGATCCAAACCCGAAGCAAAAACTAAAATAAAGGGGCTGAAATGATACAGACATACAGGCAGATAAACAGACACACACACAAACATCTTATATATATATATATATATATATATATATATATATTATCGATTTTCTGCATTATTGTAAGAACTGCAACCTTGGAACTTCTGAATATCGTTTCTTATGTCTTTGTCTATGAGTGTATCTAATTTGATTAAAATGTGACCACTCCTTCTATAACACGATCTTTTCGATTATCGATTTTCGATATTTATCGGAGATACCTCGATACAAAACGTAGCTAAGAACACTCGCAGACCCTTATAGTAAAACTGGGTAAATTTTCAAGAGAATTGGTTCAGCCGTTTCGGAGTCTATAGGTAACGGAAACACACACACACACACACACACACACACACACACAGAGACAAAGTCTCATTTATAAATAAGTTTATATATATATATATATATATATATATTATATTGAGTTGTGATAATGCTTATTGCAAAGATTGTTCTATAGCACTCCAACTCTCTATCAACAAAATTTGATAACCGTCTACCCTGAAACTAGGAAACCTCTACCTTAAAGACGGTCGGAAATCTAGTTAGTATTAAACACAGAACCCACAGTACATCAAGTCTTGAGTTATTAATTTCCTGCCTTGCTATGAGATCCATACAGGCGAAACCTTCAGAACCGTAAAAACCGCATCAAACAACGCAAGAGAGATTTCCGTTTTTACAAGGCCCTGAGGTAACTCGTAACTCACAGAGATGAAACTGGCCATGAATTTTACAATACTACCCTCATAAGAAAAAGAGAATATTTACAATAACTATTAATATTGAAAGTATTAGGACTATTGTCATCATCTTTGTTGGTATTACAGCGTTTTGATCGTTGTGCTCTCCGGCCTTAATTTTATATATATAAATGTGTGTGTGTGTGTGTGTGTGTGTGTGTGTGTGTGTGTGTGTGTGTATTCATTCATTCATCACCCGTTACACCCAATAGTGTGTAGGACAGCAACAAAGCTTCTCCACCTCTGCCTATCATAGGCCAGACTAGTCAATGAACCCAAGAGTACTGCATGGCTTTCATCTCATTCTCTACCGTACTTCTCCATGTCGTTCTTGGTCTTCCCCTCTTTCTTTTGCCATCTGGGGTCGAGTGAAGTGCTGTTCTTGTGATTGATTGTGGATCTTTCCGGAGCACATGCCCAATCCATCTCCAACGCCTTCTTGTAATGATGGTGCCCATGTTCTCTTGCTTGCATCTCTTCAACAGGTCTTCATTGGAGATCTTCTCTGGCCAAAATATTCTCAGTATTCGTCGGAGGCATATGGTTCTCAAGCTATACTAGAGTTGAGTTGTATCTACTCTCTTCTACGGATCTGAGTGCTAGAGAATGACTAAGGCGGGTCGCGCCAAACCTCGATCCTTTCACACAATTTATATATATATATATATATATATATATATATAGTGTAGGTATGGATGGAATAATATTCCTTATCCAAAGAAACACTATTCTTAAAAATGTGTTCAATACAAAGTAGAGCTAATAATATTTATTTGGAATTTATAACATAAGTATGTTATTTTATTGATAACATATTTATATTATAAATTTTAAATAAATATTTCGGATGTCTAACCGTACTGATGAGCTGTGATACTGCAAAACAGATCTGTCTGCGGATGACTATATATACATATATATATCCGTGTAACTAACAAGGAATAATCTAGCAATATCTCATCTAGATCTGTTTTCTTTACTTTTTTTTTTTTTTTTTTTTTTGTAATACTCATTTATTCTTCGGACTTTTCCACTGAGTCCAAGTACACACTGCCGGGTCCAGGGTTTGAAATCACAATTACTCTGTCTTCGCAATTCATGAACCAAATCTTTAATCCACTAGACTAAGGGACGATATGCACCTAATGAAGACCGGGTGGTTCAACGACCAAAATATTGTGATAAAAAAGAAATTAAGAGATAAAGAATATTAATATCTTTTTATCGATAAACACACCCCAGACACACTTTTTCATATCAGTAACGTTCAGAACACACACACACACACACACACACACACGAATGCGCGTGCACGCACACACACACACACACACACACACACACACACAAAGATATATATATATGCATATATATATATATATATATATATATATATATATATATATAATTACACACACACACACACACACACACACACACATATATATATATATATATATATAATGTGGAGAGGATTTTAAATCAGCACTGTTATTTTAAGTCATGCCGACTTCGACGTCTCGTGAAGGCATTATTGACATATCTTCACTCTTCTGAGGTATTGTTTTTCCATGTATATAAAACACCAGAAATTTAGATAGCATTGTACAAAACAAGATCACTAATAAAGAATGCAACTGCAGGGACAAAAATAAATGCCCACTTCAAGGACTTTGTAATACAAAAGAAGTCATTAACAAAACAAAAGTACATAACTTAAATGGTAAAACAAAATATGTTTGGGATCAACCAGAGACAACAATAAGACCAGGTGGTTCAATCTACATTTAAAATAGAAAACTTCAAAAATTGTACAAAATTTGCTAGTCACGTGTGGAATTTTGAAATTAAAATATGGAAAAGACCCAGACATCATGTGGTGGGGGAAAAGGAAAATAAAGGACAGATAGGGTCGACAAGGGGAAGTTAACGAAAAAATAAGACATGAAAAAATATTCAGTAGCCGAGATAACAAGGCTTCAAATGGTGAAAGAAAAGGAAACGTTATATATATTTAGAATAAAGAAAAGGAAACAGGAGGAAAAAATAGAGACACAATATATATATGAGAGCGTAAATATATATATATATATATATATATATATATATATATATATATATAATAGAACCTAATGAGCCAAACGAACCTACCTAGGTTTCTCCTAGGTTTATATATATATATATATATATATATTTACGCTCTCACACCCTGATTGAGCACTCTGGAAGAGTGGGAGGCTTTGCTTTGTAAACAGTAGCTACCCCGGCATATATACATCGTTCATTCGATAATGAATTGGACCACTCTAGATATTGGGCGTGTTTATACGCGCTCAAAAGCGTAGCTAAATCTGCCGGACGATCGTGGCCTTGGGGTAGAATCGCTGACTGACGCCGACTCGGTCGGCTTTCTAGTCCTGGGTTAGGAAGCGAACGGAGTCTAAGCCTTACTGACGAGCTGTAATACAGCGAAACAGATCTCTGTGGATGACAATAGTATAAATAGATATGTTTTTTTTTTAATTTTTGGAAAAATTTAGTTTAAAATAATAATAATAATCATATAGTAGAAGGAAAATAAAATTGGGATATATTATTATAGGTCTAAAATGATAAATGGGCAAAAAATATATATCAATATAAGTGTGCATACACACAGAGTATGTGCGTTGTGGTGCAGTGGAAATCGGGGAACCGAGTTCGAATTCCAGTTGAATTCATTGCATTCACTTACGCGCAAATACCCTTGGGGGAGGTATTAATACGCCTCTTCCCGCCAGTTATGGATTAAATAAGAGGTCAGTAGATTGTTTGCCGCAGAATGTAATACCAATATATATATATATAGATAGATAGACAGAGAGAGAGAGAAAGAGAGAGAGAGAAAGGGAGAGAGAGAGAAAGAGAGAGAAAGAAAGAGAGTGGATGTGTTGGGATAATGTTTAGCGTCAAAATTGTTGTTTTTCAGTGTTTTGTGTCTTTTTCAGCAGGTTCATACGGACTTAAAAGTTTTGTGAGGACACCGTTATTATGATTTTCTCACTGGTCAGGCTGGTTTGCCGTATATATATATATATATATATATATATATATATATATATATATATATATATGAATAAAAAGAGACAAAGAAAAACTGTATTTAGTCTAAGCTGATTTCTATTGTGAAAGTCGTCTCATATTATCTTTTCTACAGATTACATCTGAGAATATTTACAGATATTGTCAACATTGAAAACGAAAACACACACTTAGAAAACACAAACAGTTACTGATATCCGCTCATTTCCACAGATAAGTCAGTCAGTTAAGTGCTATACATGATTCACGCTTTGGGGCTATCATGTCTGGAAAGCGACATGACTGACTCGGCAGAAGATTATATCGCAGTAGGTTGCCATTGCTCTCTGCGGTAGACTGGTTGTCAGCCAAGGCTATATAATCCGAATTGTCCTATTATTTAACCCATAACTGGAGGGAAGAAACGGAATAATACCTTTACATAAGGGCATTTGTACGTAAGTGAATGCAGGGAATTCAACTGGAATTCGCACTCGGCACCCCGATTTGTCGTTCGGGGTCGATATCTACTGCCCCTTAGCGCACATCCTCCAGAGATAAGACTTTCTCCACAAATTAATCGAGGACAAGTTTGTCCCCAATGCTTACAGAGGCTCGTCAAGTCTTTCACTCTTTCTACCCACGAATTCTTGATATCATTAACACAGGATTTGAAAGAAATAGAGAACACACTTCTCTCTAAGGCATACGTAGCGGAAAACAATGTCCATAAACACGAACAGACTGGAATAAAAAAAAAAAAAAGAATTCGGCCAACTATTCTATTGTCTGTAAAATGACATCAGGCGGGTCCGTGTGTCGCAGAACAAATCATGTACATTGATTCGCAAAATGAAAAAAAAAAAAACTCACAATAAGCCAGGGTTCAGATAAATCTTCACGAGCAGGGACTTGAGTAAAAGATTGTCTTGATGGTGAAGAGGATAGGCAATCGTTCTCATGGTATCTTATCATACTTCCTTGTTTTTCAATTTTAAATTTTCGAGGATAATGAGTGGCGTAAATATAACATTTCAGTTAATCTGGTAAATATGTATGAGCGTCTTCAATAATCTTGGAATTTTTTCGAACTTTTGTTCTCATCTTGGTTGATATAGGTGTTATAATAGACACAACGTTTCGACCAAGTACCCTCTGGTCATCATCAGGTGTCCATAGATTGAGTGATGTGGAATATTTTTTTTTTAATCATTTCACCCCGAGAAAGGCGGAAACGCCACTGATGTGCAGGGGGTTACATAAATGTAAAAAGATTAATTAGAAAAGAGTGAGGAGTACAAGCTAGTTAGAAAGGAACAATAGAGAGCTGAGAAGGCAGGTGCGATGACAGATACATAGGTGGAGAGAAAGGGAAGGTTATACAGGGGAGGGGAGAGAGCTAGAGGCCAGTGGTTAGTAGATGAGTATTAACTTTGCATTTAAATTTCTGGAGGTTGTAGCCGTCAGGAAAGCAAGAATACGGGAGTGAGTTCCACAGGCGGGAAGTGCGAGAGAGGAAGCTGCAGGAGTAGAATTGTCGTCTGCATTTGGCTAACCTGACTGTGAATGGGTGTGACCCAGTTGCCAGTCTGGTTGCACGGGTAAACACCTGTTGAGGAGGCATCAGTGACTTAAGCTCATCCGAGCAGAAGCCATGAAAGTATTTATAGAACAGACAAAGGGAGGCCACATTTCGACGATGGGAAAGTGGCTGCAGTCGAGTCACCAGATCAGTACCTATCACATTACTGACTCTCCTTTGGAGCTTGTCAAGAACACTGAGGAGAACGGCAGGGGCACCTGACCATAAATGGCAGCAGTACTCCATGCACGGACGGATGGTTGACTTGTATATATGCAGGATGGATTCAGGTAGAAAAAACATCCTGGATCGACATTGTGACCCAATCTTCTTAGCAGTAGATTTTGCTATGGATTCAATATAGTGCTTCCATTTGAGGTCTGAGGACAGGGTAAGTCCGAGGAGACGTAGTGTATTACTCTCCGGGAGAATCACCTGGTCCATGCTTATGGGAGGCAGAAGAGGTTGCCTGTAATGGTTGACAGACAACAGCTTGGTCTTAGAGGAATTGAAGTTGACAAGCCACTTCTTGCCCCAGTTCACCACAGAGTGTAGATCCCGCTCAAGGTCAGCAGCGAGATTATGTCTGTCCGCCACGACAGGTTTCTTACTGGAGCGGGAGTATATTGTAGTGTCATCTGCGTAGATGCCTACTTGGGACTTGATCTCATCTGGGAGGTCGTTGATGAAAATAAGGAAGAGCGTCGGGCCCAGGATAGAGCCCTGTGGGACACCGGCATTCGTGCTATAGGACGAAGAGGCACGCCCATTCAGAACGACCTTCATTTTGCGGTTATTTAAGAAAGATTGGATTAGGTCAAGCAGGCGACCGGTAATACCATAACCGCATAGTTTGCATAGGAGGCCAGGGTGCCAAACCCTGTCGAAAGCCTTGGAGATGTCCAGAGCAACCGCGCAAGCCTCGTCAAACTCATCAAGGGCCTGTAGCATGTACTCCGTTACAGTTGTTAGCAAGTCGGCCGTGGACCTGTCAAAGCGGAATCCATATTGCCTGTCGGAGAACAGTTTGTGGGCGGTGAGATGATGAACTATTTCAGCATTGATTATATCCTCGAATACTTTCCCGAATATCGGTAGAAGACTGATAGGGCGATAGTTGGATGGGTCCGAGGGTTCATCACAATTCTTAAAGACAGGAACGACTGAGGAGAATTTCCAGCATGCAGGAAAGCAAGAAGCAGAAAGGCAGTAGTTACTCGTTGATTATTGCGAAATATTTTGTGAAATCAATTATTGTTCTTTCATGTTGGAATTTGATACTCTCACTACCAAGTCCAATGATCGAACTCTGATTTTTGCTTCGATTTAAGCTTCGTACCATGTCATTCAGCTCATTTTGGTTAAACGGCTCCTGCACGATTTCGGTAACATAGTTAGGATCGTTTTCGCTGTGTCTTTCAATTACATCAGCATCAGATTCGTCATTTTTAACAATTTTCAACAAATTTTCCTGAAAAACTAGGATTGTCAAATCATCTGAATGGGGCACTAGTCGAATAGCGAAATGAAGATGGGGACATTCGATAGATCTGCTTTTCTTTTGGTCAATTACAGCAACACTGCCTCAAAAACCCTTTCTTGTCTCATAATAATAGTTTATTTAAGTGGTTTACATAAATTGCTAGGCCTGTCTGAAAACTGATGGGTTTCTATGACCTTTATTAAATAAATGTTGCGATCAGCCATAATCAAACATTGATCTTTTTTCTAAAAGTAAACAATTTCAGTACAGCAAAAATGGCAGCTAATCATGAAAACCTAAGGTCATTTTCGGAATCAGCACCACCAAATTAGCGAAAAAATCTGTTGACCAGTTTTAATAATTCCATATTTCATGATACCAAGCACTCTAATTAAAAAGACTGCTTGCTTTAAACAAGTTATCTTCCAGAATTACTCCGATCGACTAATCTTTGGGTATAAATCACCTATTGAACAGGTGAAGAGGTTCATCCCTTGTTTCCTGTTTAGGATGCGGTTTCCGGTTTTTCTCTTTTCTAATCTTCTCACTGTTTTTTTTTCTTCAATTGGAGTAGATAGACTAAACTATCGCCCGCTTCACACTCCTCCCACATCTATTGAACAGGTGAAGAGGCTCATCCCTTGTTTCCTGTTTAGGATGCGGTTTCTGGTTTTCTCTTTTCTAATCTTCTCACTCTTATGTAGCCCCCTGCACATCAGTGGCCTTACCACCTTGCTTGGGGAGATATGATTAAAAAAAAAAATTGGAAAAATTCAGTTCTTCTATTTTAAAGTTTTAGACTCGGAAACACTTTTTTTCTTATGCAAATAGTTTATTTCAGCTGGCTGGCATAAATTGCTCGGTCTGTCTGAAAATTGATGGATTTCTACGACCTTTATTAATTAAATGTTGCGATCCGTCGTAATCACAAATTCATCTTTTTTCCAAAAATGAGCAATTTCAGTACAGCAAAAATGGTAGCTAACCATGAAACTCTGAGGTCATTTTCGAAATCCGCCTCCATCAATTTAGGTAAAAATCGTGCTTTGTTTCTTGGCTCAAAAATCGTATTAACGGGTGTATTTCGTGTTGATCAAATTCAAAGGACTTAAGATTGATTTAAGACAATAAATCCACGAAAGAACAAAGGGTTACTGAATTTGAAAAAAATGGGTAAACATGATTTAAGAAGCCAGGACAACTGAAGAAGAGTAATCTCGAAGAGTGTAGATAAGGATAATACATTGCAAGAAGGTTGGGTCACTATGTCGATCCAGGATGTTTTTTCCACCTGAATCCATCCTGCATATATACAAATCAACCATCCGTCCGTGCATGGAGTACTGCTGCCATTTATGGTCAGGTGCCCCTGCCGTTTCCTCAGTGTTCTTGACAGGCTCCAAAGGAGAGTCTGTAATGTGATAGGTACTGATCTGCAGCCACTTACCCATCGTCGAAATGTGGCCTCCCTTTATCTGTTCTATAAATACATTCATGGCTTCTGCTCAGACGAACTTAAGTCACTGATGCCTCCTCAACAGTTGTTTACTCGTGCAACCAGACTGGCAACTGGGTCACACCCATTCACAGTCAGCCAAATGCAGACGACAATTCTACTCCTGCAGCTTCTTCT
Organism: Ascarosepion bandense; assembly: GCA_037127315.1. Taxonomy (NCBI): domain Eukaryota; kingdom Metazoa; phylum Mollusca; class Cephalopoda; order Sepiida; family Sepiidae; genus Ascarosepion; species Ascarosepion bandense. The sequence goes on from JBBBDQ010002355.1 coordinate 307,563, forward strand.
CTCGCACTTCCCGCCTGTGGAACTCGCTCCCGTATTCTTGCTTTCCTGACGGCTACAACCGCCAGAAATTTAAATGCAAAGTCAGTACTCATCTACTAACCACTGGACTCTAGCTCTCTCCCCACCCCCGTATAACCTTCCCTTTCTCTCCACCTATGTATCTGTCATCGCACCTGCTTTCTCAGCTTTCTATTGTTCCTTTCTGACTAGTTTGTACTCCTCACTCTTTTCTAATTAATCTTTTTACATTTATGTAGCCCCCTGCACACCAGTGGCATTTCCGCCTTGCTCGGGGTGAAATGATTTTTAAAAAAATGGAATTTTTGAAGATTAAAGTTACCTGGGAATAACAGAACCGGAAGTGTTTCACAAGCGAAAAGTACGAGGGAAAAAACTGTTATTTTAGAAATTATGGCTTTAATTCAACTGCAAATTAATGAGACCTTGCTGCCAATCTAGTACTGCGCTGAAACTCATAAAATCTACTGACCACAGCGAAAAACTTAACCAAAAAATTATCAAGAAAGTATTTATAGATAAGATATAGCTTTTTTTTTATCATTTAACTACAAGCAAGTCGTTAATGAGACTATGACGCAAGTGGTAACAGGGAAGGAGGGGTTAAAACAAATGAGAAAATTTTATGTGAGGAGAAAGTGCAATAAAAACAGATTTCGTAAAAAAGATGGTGACTGATGTTGAAAATAAATTTATAAAAAAAAATAGGCAACGGAGAAAAAAAAGCTGAGAGATTATTAGGCAGGTGAGAAGTGTGAGAAAAGAAACTACTAGAATAGAACTTACGGTTATGCCTAGCGATTTCAATAGTAAAGTGATGAGACCTATCTGCCAATCTATTCGGTTAATTGTCATACGTGATACATGCTTTGGGCGATTATGTTTCGAAAGAGACATAACTGACTGGGGAGAAGATTATCCCGCAGTAGGTTGCTATTTTTTCTGCAGTAGACTGGTTGCCAGCCAAGGCTATAGAATACAATCTGTCATATTATTTAACCCATAACTGGAGGGAAGAGACGGATTAATACCTTTTCCAATTTTCTAATTAAGACAGGAATAAATGGTTTTGTCATCAGCATAGATCCTGTTTATCATGATCGCCTCATTCAGTTGGTGAATTATTAAGCTTCACACGCAGGCTATACTTAGGGAAACTGCTTACTGAAAGCGTAACTAATGTTAGCTTGATCCCAACATGGCTGCCCTAAGTTGTAAGTGTATTGCAAAAGATTCCAGTATTCGGTGATAGTGATTCTCGTGATATGACTCACATTGCGTGTTTTAACAAATCCTCTTTATTTACCTTATAGAAATGTTGTCACTTCTGAGAAGAAAAAAAAACAGGCTTAAGAAAGATAGAAATTTGACAAATGAGTCTATTCAAAAATAGACGCTACATTTTATGACACTATCAAGCGACCTTTAAAAAGAAATTCAAGAATGAAACCATTCAAAAATCTTTAGTGTTCTTGCGTTCTTAAACCGATGAATTCCTAAGGATCGACCAATTCAAGGTCCAAGAGCCATTCTACTTAGTGCTGCTTTTGCTGCTAAATTTCATGATCTGAAGACATTGAGCCCACGGGAATCAGAATGTCTATAAATGACTTGCGGTCTCCAGCGCCATATTAATCAGCTGGTAGTACTGGCCACCGACATCATCATGATTTTAGTCTGTTCATTATCTATCTATCTATCTATCTATCTATCTATCTATCTATCTATCTATCTATCTATCTATCTATCTATCTAATTTCTGTACACGACTATTTCATTCTGTGCATAGGAATCGTTCTACCTCAGTCTGTTCATATCTATTTTATTTCTGTTCACTAGCAGTATAGCCTGGCGTTGCTCGGATGAAAGCTTAAAACTAATTCCTGGTCCTGGAGCTCAGAATCTTTGGACGTTGGCACGAAAGACTAAAAAGCAATAGTTGTTTCCAGTTAAAGCGAAACCGTAGACTGAAAGGAAAATGAATGGATGTAAGTCAAATTTTTATTTCCTGGTATAGATATCAAATAAGTTTTTTTGTCGTAAACTGAAATTTGAAGGCTAAATAAGTCCTCTGCGTAAATGGTATCATGGCTGAGACTAAGAACTACAATTATACCTACTTAGAGCCAAACCTGATGCAAAAACTAAAATAAAAGGGCTGAAAAAATACAGACATACAGGCAGATAAACAGACACACACACACAAACATCTTGCCTTTTATATATATATTATCGATTTTCTGCACTATTGTAAGAAGTGAAAGCTTGAAACTTCTGAATATCGTTTCTTATGTCATTGTCTATGAGTGTATAAAATTTGATTAAAACCGGACCACTCCTTCTGTAACCCGATTTTATTTAATATCGATTTTCGATATTTATCTGGGGTACCTCGACACAAAACCTAGCTAAGAACACTC